>PCDL01000017.1:0-57056 GCA_002778095.1 Fragosphaeria purpurea | reverse complement strand
ATTAACAGTATCATGCTCTACCGTTGAGCTATAGAAGGTTAAATTTTATATTTTAGATTTAAAATATAAATAGGAGACAGAGATTCGAACTCTTAAAGCTAAAGTAGCTATTGAGTTTACAGCTCAACCCTTCTTACCAATAAAGGAACCCTCCTTAATGTATAATATAAAAATTATACATAATTTTAAGTTAAATTCAATTCATCCCGTGCAACTTCCACTACACGAACCGTATTTCGACTTAACACTAATTAGAGTCATACATATGAAGAATATTACTATAAGTTATAAACCCTATTATTTACTTACTTATAATAATAAAGCAAACTTATTGCACACACTCTTTTCAGCATGCGACGAGTGGTTAGTACCAGTCCGAGATTATATTCACCGTGACATGCTGATTCACGATTACTAGTAATTACTTATTCATATAGTCGAGTTTCAGACTATAATCCATATTCAATTTTATCCTATTTTTTGAGATTAGCTAAAATTCACATTTTCGCTTCTCTTTGTCTAGGTATATGTGGCACGTCTATAGCCCACAATACAAAGGCCATGATGACTTGTCTTAAACCTTATTCTTCTATCAATATTTGATAAAACAACTTTATAAAAAAAATTTTTATAAATAAAGTAAAGGATCCTGTTAATTTCATGGTCTAAGCCACAGTTTCACAACATTAACTGAAAACAGCCGTGCAACACTAGTTATATTTATAATATAAATATTACAAATATAATTCAAATTGTGGTAAGGTTTTTCGTGGACCATCGAATTAAATAACATACTTCACTACTTGTGTCAGAAACGGCCTAGTGATTTCAGTTCCCATGTTGCCACGTTACTCTTGAGGTGAAATGCTTACACTTTCATTTATAGGCAAAGTAAAACTTTACTTATGGCATTCATAATTTTCTGCGTAGACTACTAGGGTATCTAATCCTATTCGTGCTCTACGCCTTCGTCCTTTAACGTCAGTTTTTACATAAAAGGTCGCTTTCGCCTTTACCAGTCCTCTTATAGGTATAAACGAATTTTATCTCTACTCCACGAGTACTACCTTTTTACATTAAACTCTAGATAAAAATTGTTCCTTTTCAGGCAAATTTTTTCCGTCCGGGTACCCTTTAAACCTACTAAAGATGAATAACACTAGTCTCTTACGTATTACCGCGACTGCTGGCACGTAATTAGTCAAGACATAAATATATATTGTCATTATAAATTATATATTTAGAATTTTATTCCATATGGATTTAACCACTTACACTTTAATTCCTTGCAAAATTACACAAAAAAAACAAGGTAGGCCATTCCTCCAAGTTGCCAGTTCAGCCGTTAGGCCATTGACCAAAATTCCCCACTGCTGTACTTCTTTGCCTTGGGATTTTTTCATCCCCAATGTGGTCGATCAACCCTTTCAGTTTCGACTAAGAGAGTCGTTGGCTAGTTAAGCCATTACCTTAACAACTACCTATCTCTATGATTTATCGTGTCATCTTAAGGCGTAATTCACTTTATTAATATAAGGGATTTTCCCCCTTACCTTAAGGTAGTATGATAATCTAATATTCACCTGTTCACCACTTTTAATAAAATTATTAATTAAATTAAACGTTCGATTAGCATGTGTCAAGCATTTGGACAGTGTTCAATCAGAGCCATCACCAAACTCATCTATTATGATGTAATTGTAATAATCAATTACATCACTTAAAGGTTTATACTAATTTTTTTTTAATTTAGGGTAAATATAAGCTATATCTTGTTAATTATCTTTCTGTATTAAAAGTTATATAAAAGATTGTATGTCCGCAATATATTTGTGTTATTTAATATTAAATTATTTATTAACATATTGATATTTTCTATTTAAAACTTTAAATTTTTATTTATATATATGTATATTAACTATAGACTTTCCTTTGAAATTTACCTCTAAATTCTTTTTTTTTTTAATGTAAATCTAATCCATCTTTAATATAAGAAGAAGTTAAAACTACAAATACTTGAGCTTGTATAAATGCTATACCTATTTCTAATCCAGCAAAAGCTATAATAAATGATAAAGGTAATAATCCCAATAAAAAGAAAATTATACCTGAAGACATTATATTATAAGTAAAACCAGCTAAAATATGAAGTAACATATGACCACTCATTATGTTAGCGGCAAGTCTTAAACCTAAAGATATATTACGAGCTAAATAAGATATTAATTCTATTAATACTAATAAAGGTAATAATGGTAAGGGACAACCAGCTGGAACTAATAAAGAAAAGAATTCTAATCCATGTTTTTGGAACCCTAAAAATGTTGCACCTAAAACTATAGTAAAACTAAGAGAAAATGTTAAAACAAAATGACTAGTTGAAGCAAAACTATAAGGTATCATTCCTATTAAATTATTTATTAAAATAAATATGAATAAAGTATAAATAAAAGGAAAATATATTTGACCGTTTTTAGGGTTTATTTGATTTGTAACTATACTATGTATAGTTGCATATAAAGATTCTTGACTTATTGATCAATTATTACTTATTAATTTATTATAGTTTGTACTTAATAAACTTAAAGTTAATATAATAAAAGCACCTATTGTTAAATAAAATCCTATGTTTGTTATAGAAAGATGTAAGTTTCCTAATAGAGGTGCATCTATGCTTAATAAATCTCTTATTTCAAATTGAGTTAAAGGACTAAGTATTTCTAAATTTAGTGTATCTAAGTTATTAACGCTTAAAGTAATCATAGTACTTTAAGCTACATTATATGTCTTGAAAAATCCTTGTATAACTTATTTAATCTTATATTATATTACAATATTTATTTATTATCAAAAAGTTTTGATATAAATGTACGAGATAAAAATAAACGTATAAATCTAGGTAATATGTATTTAGAAGATATATATACTACTATAGTAAGAATAGCAAAAGTAAATATTACTTCATTTAAAAAATAAAAAGGTACTAATTGTGGCATTGTTTTTTTTTTTGATATTAAATACTTAAGTATTATTAATAATTATTTAATTATAAAAAGAATTTTTATGAATAATATATAAGACCTGTAACAGAATAATGTAAACCGTCTAATATAAAAGAAGGATATATACCAAAAATAATAGTAAATAAAACTAAAATAAAAAGTAAGAAGAATTCTCTTTTTGTTAAATCAGCTATATTTTCCAAAAAAAATTTACTAAATATACCTCCAAATCCTATTCTATTAAACATGTATATTGTATAAGCAGCAGATAGTATAATAGAAGAACTAGCAAATACACCTAATAAAGGTAATCTTTCAAATACACCATAAAGAGACATAAATTCACCTACAAAATTTAATGTTAAAGGAACACCACAATTACCTAAAGATAATATAAAAAATAATACTGAAAATAATGGCATAATTTGAGCTATACCTTTATAAAAGTAAATAGATCTAGTTCCAGATCTATCATATAATATACCTCCTGCACATATAAATAAACCACTTGAAACAAATCCATGTGCTAAACCTAAAAGTATACTTCCTTCAATTCCTTGAATTGTATTACTAAATACTCCTATTAAATACACAGCAGCATGAGATACAGAACTATAAGCTATTAACTCTTTAATATCTGTAGTTCTTAATGTACTAAAACTAGCATAAATTATGGTAATAACACCTATTACATAAACTATATATGTAAAATTAATAGATGCTTTTGGTAATATAGGTAAAATTAATCTACATATACCATATAAACTTGTTTTTAAAACTATAGCTGCTAACACTATACTTCCCCCTAAAGGTGATTCAACATGAGCTTTTAATAATCAATTGTTTAAAAAGATAGTAGGAGTTTTTACAGCAAATGATAAAAATACACCTCCAAATAAAAACAATTGTGTTATATAATCAAAATTAGTTTTAAATAAAGCATCAAAATCTGTAGTTCCCATTATAGAAGACATAGTTAAAATACATAATAATAAAAATAAAGATCCTCATAATGTATACAAGAAAATATAAAAACTTGCTCTAACTTTATTATTAGAACCAAATAAACCTATTAATAAAAATAAAGGAGGTAGTGTACTTTCAAAAAAAATATAAAATAATAATATATCTAAAACTAAAAATATAGCTAATAATAACGTTTCTAATAATAACATTAATATTAAATAAGATTTTATATTTTCAGTTATTGAATTTCAATTAGATAATATAGCAATAGGCATTATTATTGTAGTTAATAATACAAAATATATTGAAATTCCGTCCACTCCTAAATAAATATCAAAAAAACTTAAATTATAATGTTCTTGTACAAATTGAAATTGATTAGTATTAGAATCAAATAATATATATACAAATAAAGAGATTATTAAATTTATAATAGATGTAATTAAAGCAATATTTTTATAATATGTAATTTTTATTGCATTATCTTCATAAGAAATGGTTCCAGCTATGAAAAAAATACCTATTAAAGGTACTAATAATAAAAAAGATAATAACATTCTTTTTTATATATTTATAGTATATAAGTATGCCTAAATTATTAAATTTAACTATAAAAATATACACCCTATGTAAACTTCATGATAATAAATTAATGTATATCTATAAATTAAAGTAAACTAATATTGATAGGAAATAAAGTAAAATTGTATAAAATAGCAGGAATTAATATAATAACTGCAAATATAATAGGTAATAATACAGTTCAACAGAATGCCATTAACTGGTCAAAACGTATTCTAGGAAATGAAGCTCTAACTCAAATAAACACAAAAATAAATATAGAACTTTTTATTCCTAAATTTAAACCATAAATTAAACCTTCTAGTATAGGACTATTTCTAATTGTATCAATTAAAACATCAACACCATAAACATGTAATAACATATCTATTAAAAAGTTACTAGGTGTTAAGTATCCTCCTATAAATAATATACTTGTTAATATACACATTAAAACTATACTGGCATATTCCGCAAGAAAAAAGAATACAAACACAACAGCAGCATGTTCTGTCATAAATCCACTAACAAGTTCTGATTCCGCCTCTGCTAAGTCAAAAGGAGCTCTATTTGTTTCAGCAACAGAACCTATAAAAAATATAATAAATATAGGTAATAAAGGTAATATAAATCAAATAGCTCTTTGTGATTCCATATTAACAGTTAAATTTAAGCTACCTGTTAAAAAGATTACTAATAAAATAGCAGAACTTAAAACTAATTCGTAACTAATTAATTGAGCTGTACTTCTTAAAGAACCTAAGAAAGCATATTTACTGTTAGCACTTCAACCTGCTAATAGTATACCATATGTAGCTAAAGATGATACAGCTAATAAATATAAAATACCTAAACTAAAATCACTAATAGCTAATCCTGGTCCATAAGGTATAACACCATAACCTAATAATGAAAAAACTAAAGTTATCACAGGGCCTAAAAAGAATAATATAATATTAGCTTGAGTTGGAGCTACATATTCTTTTAAAAGAAGCTTTAAAGCATCCGCAAATGCTTGTAATAATCCATAGTAACCTACAGCATTAGGACCTAATCTTCTTTGCATACTTGCCATTGTTTTTCTTTCAGCTAATGTTACAAATGCAACAGCAAGCAATGCAGGAACAAGTACTAAAATAACTTCTATAATAGACATTAAAGTGGGAAAATATAACATTTGTAAAATAAAATTTTTATTTATTTTATATAAATGATAATAATATAAAAATTTATAATCATAATAAAATAGTTTTAGATTATTATTTTAGAATCGAACTAAATTAAAATATTTGCTTTACCATTAAGCTAATAATAATATATATATAATATATATGATTTATATACTATATATAATTTTATATTATAAATATAAATTAATAATATTAGATTGTAAAGGTAAACTTACAAATGCATGAGGTTTAGGTGGACTAGTTAAAGCTCATTCTAAACTAGGGTAATTTCTAGTTAATAATGCTTGTAAAGTATCAGTAAAATATTGTGGAATTAATCAAGGGAATCTACCTACAGGATTATTATCTAATAATTGTTTATAAACAATATATAAGAATAATCCAGAAGCTACAACACTTACTATAGAACCAAAACTACTAACTAAATTTCAACCTGCAAAAGCATCAGGATAATCACTTATTCTACGTGGCATTCCTTGTAGACCTAAAAAATGTTGAGGAAAGAATGTTAAATTAACTCCTATAAATAATATTCAGAAATGAACTTTTGATAATAACATATTATAACTTAAACCTAATATTTTTGGTACTCAGAAATATCATCCACTAAATAAAGCAAAAACTGCTCCCATACTTAATACATAATGAAAATGAGCAACTACATAATATGTATCGTGGAATGCTGTATCAAGTGCAGCATTAGCTAAAAGAACTCCACTTACGAATAGAATTCATTAATTTGTTAATCTTTCATAACTAAATATATAACCATTATAAATAGCTTGTGTTTTTGCATGTTTTTTTATTGTAACATGATTTATACCTAAAGCTGCTTGAGCTTTAGTTACCCCTTCGTATTTAGATAATAAATTTTTATGTTCATCATACACAAATATTGCTTTTTTAATATGAACTTGATCATTTATATTACTTACTAATCTTTTACTTTCCTCTGAAGATCAACTAGATATTATAGGAGTATCTTTTAAATTATAAGGTATATTACTTAAATATCATTCCCCTCTAAAAATAGTTTGTTCCTTAATAACTTTAACTAATGTAGGATGATCTGAATGAATTAACTTAGATAGAGTAAAAACTGATGGAAAAATAACTAATAAGTTTTTTAAAGAATCATAAACATAAACAGGATAATTTGAATTAGCTTCTATCATTCTTACCTTAGTTTCAGTGGAATGATTTTTATTATAAAAAGGATTATTTTCACCTATTAAAGCTCTAGATATTAAACTTTTAGTGGATTCAGAATGTATTCTATTAGTAGCTAATTCAGATAATAAATTCTTAGTTTCCTCTGTGTGTTTATAACCTAAAGAAGAATAACCTTGCTTTAATACGTTATAATGAGGCATAATATGTGTTATATAAAAAGTCTCTCTAATAGTTAAAGATTCTGTTTCTATATATTCTAAGATAAGAAGAGTAAAATTAGATTGACCGTATTTTAATAAAGCTTTTACTATTGGCATATTAATGTTTTGTCTGCTTTTTAAAAAAGAATTATTAAGATAATTTTTCATTCTAGAGGCCAAATTATTAGAACTACCTACATAACTATGACCATTTGTATTATTAATTAAACAGTAAACACCAGATTCAACCTTTTCTTCTTTTAAAATACGACTTCTATCTTCTTCAAAATTTTCATATCTTTTTATATATTCTAGATTTTTTATATTATCTTCTTTTATATTTTTAGGTATAAAACTAGAATATAGACGAACATTATTTTTATTATATTTCAAGTTATAATTGTAGTTATATAAATTAATTAATGAATTTTTATTTCATGGACTATATCTTCTCATAAAAGATTTATGAGGATCACGTGTAGTCTCTGAGGTACCTACTAGGATATTTAAATTTATCCGTTGGTTACCTGCTGATTGTTCAAAATTATACATTGTCACTGAAAACAAAAAGATTTCTAGTAGTATAATTATTAGAAGTTCCCAGCATATGGTGATCTTTAAAGGGAGAGCCAAGTGGTTTAATAACCCTCCTATAGTAAACATAAATACAAAACCTAAAGCAAATAACATAGAAGGAGTTAATTTTATAGAACCTCCATAACAAGTTGCTAATCAAGAGAATATTTTAATACCAGTAGGTACAGCAATAATTAATGTAGCAGCTGTAAAATATGCTCTTGTATCTACATCTAAACCAACAGTATACATATGATGGCTTCAAACAATAAAACCTAATATACCAATAGACATCATAGCATAAACCATACCTATATAACCAAACACTGATTTATTAGAATTTGCAGATATAGTTGTACTAATTATACCAAAACCTGGTATAACTAAAATATAACAAATGTTTTGATTAATAAAATAGTCTAATAAGATCTATTAAAATTAATACTCAAGAACTTTCATTCTTGTTAGGACTCTATCTTATACTGAATATCTATTCATTGAACTTTTCAAATTTTTTATTTTTTCTATCCCTGTTTCTGTTAAATGATCTTTATTTTGTACTATTATATATGTTTTTCTTCATTTTAAATAATTAATATGTTTGCTAGATTGCAAATTAAATCTATCAAAATAATTAATTACTTTTTTAGCTGAACCAAAACTAGTTGATCCATAATAATAAGTATCTTGATTTTTACGATAACCTATGTTACCTCCAAATACATCTTTAATTGATAATAATAAATTATTATCTTTTTGATCTATTTGAAAGTTTAATCTAATTTCTGATTTAAGTTTATTATCTCTATTAATAATTTTAATTTGAAAACTAGCATCTGCATCAGAAAATCCTGCTATTCAGTGATTATTAAAATCATTAGAATCATTAATTTTAAATTCTAATTTTTCTTCTGAATACTTAGGATTAGATAAAATATTATTAATAACTTGATTAAATTTATTAATAGTTCTTAATTTACCATTAATTAGATTTATCGTTTTAATTATACCTTCTTTATTAGATATAATATATAAATAAGCATTTTTATCTTTAACTTTATTTACATGACCAAAACCTATTATTTCTTTAATATAATAAGCTAATTTAATATCTGGAGAACTAAATACAATTACTAATTGTTGTTTAGAACTAAAATGTCCATCTCCGTCTATTAAACCAGCTAAATAGTGTCCTAATTGTTGATCATTTAATGGTTTTAAGTGTTCAGGGACATGAATAGATATATTTTTTATTTTTTCAGTATTGTCGCGTATAGTCTCTGAGGTTCCATTTTTAAATTTAAAAATGTTACCTGCTGATTGACTTCATTGTTTTAACTTTTTTACTATATCAATAAAGAGGGAGTATTTAAAACTAAATAGCGAAGCTTTCCCAGCATATAGCGACATTAAGAGGCTTATAAAATTAACCTCTGGATGTCCGAAGAATCAGAAAAGATGTTGGAATAAAATAGGATCTCCACCTCCAGCTGTTTCAAAGAAAGATGTATTAAAATTTCTATCTGTCAAAACCATAGTAATTCCACCAGCTAAAACAGGTAAAGAACATAATAATAACACAGCTGTAATAACAACAGCTCATCCAAATAAAGATAATTTATGTAATCTTATACCCGGAGTTCTCATATTAACTACTGTTGTTATGAAATTAATAGCTCCTAATAAACTACTTAGTCCTGTTAAATGAATTGCAAATATAGCTAAATCAACACTAGGTCCACTATGACTTTGTATTCCAGATAATGGAGGATATATAGTTCAACCTGTTCCAGCTCCACCTTCTATACATGCTGAGAATATTAATAACAATAGACTAGGCGGTAATAATCAAAAACTTATATTATTTAATCTCGGGAATCGTAATATATATATATATATTCAATAGTAGTTTCCTACCATCACGGACTATGTTTTCACCCTCGTTACAGGGGCTTCGCGTGTAGTCTCTGAGGATCCTACTAAGATATTTAAAGAAAACTATCTGTTGGTTTCCTGCATATTCTTCCCATGTATACACAAGTGTTACGACTAATACGGTTAAAAATAAACCTTGAATATTATAAAAATATACTATTAGGTGTCTGTGTATCTGTTGACTGGAAAAGTAATTCCATATTCGAGAGATTCCATGCATATAGCGAAGTAATAATTAAAGAATTTACACTCTTTAACGGCATTCCCATAATTTAGGATTTAATGTTTATTTTAGTAAACTAAATATTTAAATTGGTAATATGATCTCAATTGAAATAGGTTCTTTGTCTATTCATACTTTTTTTTACAAGATCTGTTTTCATTAAACCCTCTTCTGTATAATGTTTATTTTCTAATATTAATTGAACTATTTCCTTTCAATCTTTATAATCTAAATATTTACTTGAAAATAACGGATATCTTTCAAAATAATTTATTATTACTATCAAGGATTTTTTACTAGAAGCTGTTAATGTATAGTACTTATTACCAGTAGATTTTTGAGTTTTAGTTAGTAATGAACAAATCAGAAAATTTGTTATTTTTGATAAAATTTGTTCATAGCTACATTTAGATACAGGATCTAATATTCTTTGTTCGATTCTTAATCTACAAGTGATTTTTCTTTTTTTTGCTCCATTTTCTGTTTTACTATATAAAACAGAAAAACTACCATCTGAATCTACAAATCCACTTAATCAAGCATCATTAGATAGTGGACTGTCTTTTATATCTAATTTACTATAATTAGTATTATGATTTTTATTTAATCAATCTATTAAACTATGAAGTTGGTGTATTTTTGGAGTTCTTAATTCACCATTTAATAAATCAACAACTCTTTTTAAACCTGTTACTGGTGAAATAACTAATACACAAGCATTATCTTGTAATTTATATCTAATAAAACCAGATCCTAATATATCCAATAATTTTTTAGCTAAAGGTTCATTTTTCATATTGAAAGTTATACAGAATCTAGGATTATGTGTTTTTGATCCAATGGTTTTTTGAATTCAAATATGTCCATCTCCTTCAAATAAACCAGCTAAATAACTATTAAAATTACTATTGTTATTATTTAAATTTTTACTAAAATATCTTTTATTAAATCCAAGGAGAACTTTTAATTTTGCCATATCTGGCCCTCCTACTAATAAAGGTAATAAGAAATTACCAAAACCACCTATTAATGCAGGCATAACCATAAAGAAAATCATTAAAATAGCGTGAGCTGTTATTATACTATTGTATAATTGATTATCAGCTATATATTGAACACCTGGTCCACTAAGTTCCATTCTTATTAAAACAGAAAATGCTGTACCTAATAGTCCTGAAAATAATGCAAATATTAGATAAAGAGTTCCAATGTCTTTAGCATTTGTAGATAAAAATCATCTTTCTATTGGCATAGATATAGATGAATTTAATATATTACTTGTACTTTTTAAATTAAAAATATTTTTCCGTTTATCACTCAAACTAATAATAATAATAAATTATATAACTAAATAGTATTAAATTATGTATTAAAAATAAAAAAAAAATTCTCATTTTAGATTCGAACTAAAATCTGGATATTAGAAGTATCTTGCTTTACCATTAAGCTAATAAGAAAATATTAAATTTCTATTATATTATGTTTAGTACATAAGATTACGGAGGAGTCGAACCTCAAACTTTAAATTTGCAATTTAAGTGTAAACCGTTTACTTCATAATCCTAATATTATATAATAATATTATAAATTATTTAATTTAAAAATGTTATTTAAAAAAATAATTATGAAAAATAAATTAAAAGAAATGAAGTAAATCATTAAAATGATCTTACTATTTCTGCATAGTTATTCTCATATAAACTCCTCATTTATTTTAAATAACTATTCGCATATGTATCCCCTACTTGTAAATAAAGGTTAACTATAAGATTATCTAAATTCTCTATCTTTGAGTAAAAGATTGCAAAATTATAAGGATGTAGAATTACAAAATCGGTTGTAAGTTATCTTAAAAAATCAAGATTTTATATTAATTCACTACAAATAAGTGTAAATTGAATATTATAATTTTCTAAAATGGCTATCTCAACTTGAGTACCCTGAAGCATATTTAGAGCAAGTATAATTATAGTTAATAATTAAAAATTAAATCTCCGTAAAATAAAGTATTAGTAGATTATCAATTTTCCTAAACGTATTCTCCACACTAACATGAAAATCAATCATTCCTTGTACTGTAGATATAATATGTTCATTAGTTGGTTCCATAAAAATATTAGCCATATTTGCTGCTTAAATAATATGATTTGCGTATGCCAACATAATTGCTGATAATGTTCCAGGTAACAGATCTCTAATAAATACTTTAGCTGCTTAATAGACATATCAGGTGCGTCATGAAAATTTATTTATACATATAAAAATAATTATTATTTTAATTTATTTTTTATTGAAATTTTATTTTCTTCTGTTACATAAGCAATATCCATAAAACTATTTTCAATAACACTTGCTACAGGTAATGAAAAAATAAAAAATACAAAATAAATACATGCACAAATTTGCCCAATTTGAATAAAAGGGTCTTCTACATGTACAGCACCTAAACGAGCTAATAATAAAAAGTCTACACCAAATAAGTATAAAACAAACTTACTTAAAGGTCTAAATTGGAAACCTCTAGATCTCCCTAAATCTGTAATAGGTAAAATAAGTAATATTAATAAAGCTCCAAACATTGCAATAACTCCTAACAATTTATTGGGAATAGATCTTAATATAGCATAAAAAGGAAGAAGATATCATTCTGGTACAATAGCAGGAGGTGTTTGCATTGGATTTGCCATTATATAGTTTTCACTATCTCCTAAAATATTTGGCATAAAAAAAACAAAGAAGCTTAAAACAAATATAAAAATAAAGATTGTAATTAAATCTTTAAATAAAAAATAAGGAGCAAAAGGTACTCTATCATAAGTTCCTGCTACCCCTAAAGGATTACCTGACCCCGCTGTATCATGAAGTGCTATTAAATGCATTAGTACTAAAGCAGCTAATACAAAAGGTAATACAAAATGTAATGCAAAAAATCTATTTAAAGTAGCATTATTAACAGAGAAACCTCCTCAAATGAACTCTACTATATCTTGTCCTATTCAAGGTATTGCGCTAATAAGGTTAGTAATAACTGTTGCTCCTCATAAAGACATTTGACCGTATGGAAGAACGTACAAATTTATTTATTCTGTAAATCTACAAAATAAATTAAAATAACTTTGAATTCGTATATTTTATTAATTAATAAACATTAATTAAAAATTCCGACTGTGCATTAAGCAGCATTTCAGCCACCCATTAGTGACCCAGTCTGTCGCGATCATTTATATAACCGACGATCTTGAAGTATAAACCTCTTTGATCGTTTTCACTAATATCGCCAAATAGTATTTAATACTATTCTATATCTCCGTCGAGATATACCGCTTTAATATTTCTTTTTTTATAAAAATTGCAGAAATATTATTACTCACGGGACTATGATTTAATAAATAGTTAAAATAATAACTATAATAATAATAATAATAATTTTATTTTAGAGTGTCTTTTATTATTCATTGTCTTTTTACTAGACCTTTTTCTGTTTTTAGTGCTCTTATTAGTGTTTTTTCACCACAATTTATAGATTTAGCCGCTTCTATAATAGTAGGATAACTACCATAAATAGTACCATCTAAATTATATAAAGTAATCGGTCTAGTATGTGTAATATAATTACTTCTAGTATCTATAGATCTAATAGGTATTTTTAAAGCTTTTTCTCTAATTTTCTCTATTGTTTCAGGAGAAAGCTTTTTACCTTTATTTAAATTACGTATTAATTCTCGTCTTTCATCAGTGTACATATCTTTCATTTTTTGACGGTCAATTTCAGTATGTTTATAACCAAAACTAGATCCTGCTTCTGTTAATATATTATAATTAGGTAATAATAATTTTAAATATTTATCTTCTAAATCTAATAATTCTTTATTATTTTCTTTGTTAATTATATTAGGATATAATTCTAATATAATAAAAGTAAAGTTTTCTAAACCATATTTATTTACAGCTGCTTTAACTACTTTACTTCCTCTAAAATATATAAGATGATTACTAAATCTAGCATAAAATCTATTAGTTGAGGCAGAACCTATATAATAATCTTTAGTTATTTTATTTATTATCATATAAATACCACTTAAACCTTTAGTTTTATCTAAAATTTCTTTTTTAGTAGTTTCTAAATTTAAATCTTCAAAACTATAAATATAATCTAATTTTAGTTCTTCAAGGATCTCATCTAATCTCTTAGAATTAGTACTATTATTTATATTAGATGTTGTGGAGTAATATCTTTTATTAAAGGATATTAATTTGTTATTATTATTATTATTATGGTATTTTAATTCTTTATTAAACCATTTTGGGCTAAGTTCATAACCCAGGAATCCTATTGCTATCATAAGTATAAGTATTATTACACCTATTGTTCAAACTAATGTTCTAGGTGATCTATATGAACCGTAATACATACCTCTAGCTATATGTAAATATACTAAAAAGAAGAAAGCTGAAGCAGTATTACTATGTAAATAACGAATTAATCATCCATTATTAACATCTCTCATGATATGTTCAACAGAGTTAAAAGCTTCTAATATACTGGGACTATAATGCATAGCTAATGTTACACCTGTTATAATTTGTATTCCTAAGCAAATTGCTAATAATGAACCAAAGTTTCATAAATAACTTATATTACTTGGTTGTGAAGCGTCTATAAGATATGCATTAACTAATTTTAATATAGTATTATTTTTTATTATTCTCATTTTTTTTTATTTTTATTTTTTTTTTATTTAACATAAGGACCGTTAATTAATATAAAAGGTATTATTGTGTATCATGTACTAAAATATTTATTTATTATAAATTTATTTATTTATTATAAATTTACTTTTTTTTTTTGAGATTAAACTAATACTAAACATTAATATTAATATTATTAAGCTTAAATTATTAGTAAAACCTAAACTTATAGAAAACATATATAATATAAATCCAACTAAAATAAATAAAGCATAATTGGTTACAATACCTTTATTTAGACTACTAATATTTTTACTTGAAGTAATTAAATTTTTTTCTAAACCGTATGGTCCTAATAATTCTATACTACCTTTATCTAAAACTTTAACCGTTTGACTTCCTAAATTTAAAACTAAATTTGTAATATATTTATTGTAAAAAAATTCAATTAAAAACCTTTGATTAAAAAACCCAAAAATAGTTCTACCTAATGTAGATAATTTAAAATTAACTATAAGATCTGAGAAAAATTCAGATAAGATTATAGCTATAATACTAAATAACACAGTAAAAATAAAAGGTAATAGTTTTCAATAAGTTGAAACACCAAATTCTGTATCTATCATTATTTCAGAGTTAGGGTGAATAAATATACTATTATCTATAAAGAATCCTGAACCTAAACCTATAAAAATATCTTTAGTTATAAATCCAAAGAATATAGAGAATATAGCTAATATAACTAATGGTAAACTCATAAATATATCACTTTCATGAGCATGTTTATAGTTTATTAAAGGTCCATTAGGGTTAGTTAGAAAAGTTAAATAAAGAACTTTAACTGAATATAAAGTAGTAAATATTGCCCCTATAACAGCTACAATGTACACAGTTATACTGCTAAAACAATATTGTCCATAAGCAGATTCTAATATAAAATCTTTACTATAAAATCCAGTCATGAAAGGGAAGGCTACTAAGCTTAAACTTGCTATTAAAATAACAGAATAACTTAGAGGTAAGAAAGATATTAATCCTCCATATTTTCTAAAATCTTGATTATCAGCCATTGCATGTATAACAGCACCAGCACCTAAAAATAATAATCCTTTATAAAAAGCATGATTTACTAAATGAAACAAGGCAACATTATATGAAGATAAACCTACCGCTATAACCATCATTCCTAATTGAGACATTGTAGAATAAGCTATAACTTTTTTTATATCTTGTTGGAAGAAACCAACAAGTGAACTAAATACTGTAGTTATTGCTCCTAACCATAAACATAATAATAAAACAGTAGAACTATATTCAATTAACGGGGAAGAACGCATTAATAAATATACTCCTGCTGTAACCATTGTAGCTGCATGAATTAAAGCAGAAACAGGAGTAGGACCCTCCATAGCCATAGGTAATCAAACATGAAGACCAACTTGTGAACTTTTAGCCATAGCACCTATTAATAAACAAACTCCTATAATTATAATAATATTTTCATTAATATAAGGTGCTAATGAAAATACTGTACTATAATCTAAGTTACCTAAAGATCATAATATTGCAAACATTCCTATAGTTAAAAAACAATCTCCTACTCTATTAGTTAAAAAAGCTGACATAGAACTTTGATTTGCTGCTATTCTAGTAAATCAGAAACTTACTAAAAGATAAGAACAAACACCAACTCCTTCTCAACCTACGAACATTAATAAATAATTATTAGCTGTTACAAGTATTATCATCATAAATGTAAATAAACTTAAATAACTAAAAAATCTCTGATTATGGGGATCACCATTCATATAACCTATAGAGTAAACATGAACTAAAGAACTTATAATTAATACAGGTATTAACATTGATACAGTTAAACTATCAAATTGAAAACCTCAAATAATGTTAAATCATTCACTATCTATCCATCTAAATAAATTGATAGATAAAACAATATTATTAAAACCTACTTCAAAAAAAGTAATAATAGCCAATATAGTTGTAACTATTATACTTGAACATGTTATAATTTGTGCTCCACTAACTCCAACTTTTCTACCAAAAAACCCGGAAACTATAGATCCTAATAAAGGTAAAATTATTATACTTAAATACATTATTTATATTCTATTGCAATACTTCCTCTTAATCTATAAAAGGCTACGAGAATACCTAAACCTATGGCTGATTCTGCCCCAGCTACAATTATTATATAAATAGCGTATGTTTGACCTATTATGTCGTCAATATTAAGTGAACTTATCAATATTAAGAATGTTATAGATAAAAGCATTATTTCTATAGAAATAAGCATTAATATAATATTTTTTCTATTTAAAACAAATCCTAAAATTCCTATTAAAAAAAGTATTAAAGTTATATTCATAATAAATATATATAGATAAATAAATTATTTGAAAAAGGTTTTCTTAAACAAGGTTAAGAGAAATGTGTATGAGATTCGAACTCATAATTTTAGTATCCGTAGTACTATACTTAACCAATTAAGTTAACACACTTTTAATTATATATACATATACATATATATAATATAATTATTTCTTTATTGATCTATTGTTCTTCAAGTCATGTTAAAAATTTTTCTAAAGAAACAGATTCAATAACAATAGGCATAGAACTATGTAATATACCACATATTTCAGAGCATTGACCATAGAAAACTCCTTCTCTATTTACGAAAACAGATACTTGGTTTAATCTTCCAGGATAAGCATCACATTTTATACCTAAAGAATTACAAGAAAAAGAATGTATAACATCACCTGATGTTATAATAAATCTAATATGTGTTAATTCAGGGATTATTACTCTATTATCTACTTCTAACATTCTTAGTCCTCCTTCTTCTAAATCAGAATCTGGAACAATATAAGAATCAAATTCTATAAATTCTTCACTAGAATCTAAAAAATCTGGGTATTGATAACTTCAATATCATTGATGACCTTCTGCTAAAATTGACATTGAGGGATCACTAACTTCATCCATTAAATATAATAATTTAAATGATGGGAAAGCTATTAATATTAATATAACAGCTGGTGTTATAGTTCAAATTAATTCTATTAATGTACCGTGATTTAAATATTTATGAGATATAGGAGAAGTACTCATAACAAAATTTCTTATTACAGATAATAATATTCACCCTACAGCAAATAAAATTATTACTAAATAATACATTATATTATCATGTAATTCTACTAACCCTTCCATTTGGGGTGTAGCACTATCTTGGAAATATATACCTCAAGCTTCAGGTGCATCTAATTTCATAATTAAATTATTTAAAATTAAATTCATAGTTTATGTTTAAGTATAATTTTCTGTACTGTAGTCTAAAATAATTAAATTATTTTATTTCATATTATACAGAATTAAATAATAACATTAAAGTTTATTATAATATTAAACTTAATATCATAATTAAAGCAAATAATAATTAAAAAAATAAAAAATCTAAAAAAATTTCATATTGAACTAAAAATTCTTGCATACTTTCAGTAAGTATTTGCATTCAATTTTGATAAAGATATAATTGATTCTCTCGTCCTAAAAAGGTTATTGTATTATTCGATGCTAAATTCTCACCTAAAGCTCGTAACATTTCATTCCATTGAGGTTGCAATTCATTTATAGTAGCTATAGTACTTCTAGGTATCATATCTAAGTTTGAGTGTTCTTGTACTTGAATATATCGAGCTAAACTTAGAGCAGCTTCATCCATTCTATCCGTTAATAAACTAAATTCATCGAGAATATCTCTTTCTAAACCATTTGTTTGATTACGTATGTCTCAAGCAGGTGTTTCTTCTGTAACTGCATTTTCAACTATTCGAGTAAGTCGTCTTAAACGAGCAGTTATCGCAATAACACCAAAACCTACTATAGCTAAAGCTGTTATAATCGCTAATAATTCATAATTATTTAGATGTGTAACCCTACTAGTCATATTAATAGCCTCATTACTTGTTGCCGATATCGTTAGAGTTGACCTTAAGTCTGGTGTTCCTACAAAGTCATTTTGTGTAATAGGAACCTCTTGACCTAATAATCTACCAAGAGAATATAAATCATTTAATCTAAAAGGTATATCTGGACCTGTTGAAATATTAGAGGCTAAAATGGATTTCTGAGAAAATGTTAATCCAGTAGCGTCTATTTTATATAAACGTGTACTAGTACTGAAATTACTTCTATTAGTGTAATTTATCTGATTTGAGTTTAATTTTGTTAATATCATGTTTTTTTTCTTTTTACTTATATAATTAAACAACGTATAATAATAAGAAAGCCATCATTAATGCAAATAATCCTGTAGCTTCAGAGAAAGCAAATCCTAATATAGCATATGAAAATAATTGACCTCTTAATGATGGATTTCTAGCTACACCTAATATTAAAGCACCAAATACTATTCCAATCCCAACACCAGCACCTATTAAACCTGTTGTAGCTAATCCTGTTCCAATTATTTTTGCAACTAATACCATTTTTAATTTATTATTAAAAAATATCTTAAATTAATGAGTTGAATATCATTTATTTTAGTATTTAGATATAATATCACATAATTTTAAATAAATATATATATATATATATTTATTTTTATAAAGTAAAAATTTTTATATTATTACTTTTATTTTTTATTATAGATTGCCTGCTATCTATTTTTAAAGCATTTTTACCTAATTCATATACAAAACCTATTGTAACAATAGTTATAAATCCTAATACTATAATTAATCCGTATAAATCGTTAGTATAACCACTAACTCCAAAAGGAAATATTAATAATATTTCTAAATCTAGAAGAAGAAATATAAGTGCATATATAAAGAATTTAATAGTAAATTGACTTCTATTTTGACCTAAAAAACTATGAAATCCACACTCAAAAATAGAATATTTTTCTTGATATGGATTATGGGGTGCAAATACTAAATTAATAACTAAAAATAATACTGCTATAACAAGTACAAATATAAAAAATATGCTCATACTACTCATTTAATAATTAAATAATAATTGTACCAATATGGTACTCATACTTAATCATTCTTTATTTACAAATATAAATAATAATATTATTAATGTTATTATAGATATTGTTATAGACAGAAAACTAGATATTGCAATGTTATTATATTTAAAAGTAATAGATTTAACTAAAATATTTTGTTTGTTATATATTCTACCATTAAAATTTAATTTTTCTAATAATGGGTTTATTTTATATTGTGGTGAATAAAAAAAAATTTCTTTTATTATATTTAAATAATATACAGCACCTATTACACTAGTAAGTATAGCAATTAAAGATAAAAATATATAACCGTTATCTAAAGCAGCACTTAATACCATCTGTTTAGCAAAAAATCCAACTAAAGGAGGTATACCTGCAAAAGAAAAAATAGTAATAACTAAACTTAATGCTAATGTAGGATTTATATAAAAATAACCTTTTAATTGGCTAATTAATTGTATAGGAGAATTATCTTTATCTAATAGCTCTTTATATTCTTTATTATCACTAATATAATAATATAAAGAAAATCCTATAGCTATTAATATTAAGAAAGCATTTAAATTACTAATAGAATATTGCATTAAATAGAATATAAATGCTTGAGTAGATTCTACACTAGATATACTTAAAGCTAATAGTATGAAACCTATATGAGAAATAGTACTATAAGCAAAAAGTTTTTTTATTCTAAATTGAGTTAAACCTGCAACTGTCCCTATTATTAATGAAAATAAAGAACTAATTAATAAACCATATGTTCAATTAAAATCTATAAAATAATTTTTAGTATAATAAACTATTTCTAAAAAGAATACTAATATAGATATTTTAGCTATAATTGCTACAAATGTTGTAACTATTGTAGGAATAGCATCATAAACATCAGGTGATCAAAAATGAAATGGAGCAGCACTTACTTTAAATAAAAATCCTATACTAAAAACAAGTAAAGATAAATTTATATAATAAGGTTTATATCATAAATCCGTACTATCGCTAATACTAGTGATAGCATATAAACCATCTAAATTAGTAGTACCTGAATTTGCATACAATAAACTTGTACCTAATAAAATAAAACATGAACTTAAACCTCCTAATAAGAAATACATTAATCCCCCTGTAGTAGATAATTCTGAATTTCTATATATAGTACTTAATAAATATAAACCATAACTTTGTAACTCTATAGAAAGGAAAACAGAAATTAAATCACCAGTAGATATTAAAAATACTGCACCACAAATTATAAATAATAATATTAAAGGATATTCTATTATTCTTAAATGTTCTCCCATTTTATTAATAATTTTTGTTCTATAAAATATAAAATTATTAAGTAATAATTGTGTTAATGAAGAATGTTCTGGTATCCATACTTTTCTAGGGAAAAAACTTGTTAATTGTAATATTAATATACTAATTAAGAATATAAAAATATCAAATATTTGTGTTAAACTAGTAATATTTAGTAAACCTCCGTGTAAACCTATACCTTTACCTATAATAAATAAACTTATTGTACTATGTAGTATAGAATAAACTAAAGCAATAATAGCCACTCTATTAAAAAGTATTGATATATCTCGTCGTATAGTAACGGCATTAGAAAGTAATAAAGATAATATTGAAATTAAAAGCATTATTTTTTTTTTTACTTATATGTATATATATAGATAAATATATATTAACATAAGTAAATCAAGAGAGAAAATCGAATTCTCATTATTAATATATAAAATTAAAGTTTTAGCCTATTAAACTACCTTGACTTTATAATATAATATTTTTCTGTTAATCATTTTATACGCTTTATATAACATGTGTTATTAAATAATAACTTTTTATTTTATTTAAATACGTCGTTATAACATACTGCTATTTTATTTTCTGGCACTATATAATAAATTTATATTTATTTGAAAAACTTTAATTTATGTTTATTCTTAGCTTGAAAGGTGAATTGAACACCTATCTTTATCGTATGAAAATAAGGTTTTACCTTTAAACTATTCAAGCTATATAGGGAAAATACTCTGAATCGAACAGAGAACCTACTGTGCCACATACAGTCGCTCCACCAATTGAGCTATATTATCCTATTGTAATCATATATTTTAGTCTAAAAATGCTATTTTTATTAATAGCATTAAAATTAAAACAGAAAATAAATTTTACCCTCCTTTTTTTTGGAGAAGTGATTCGAACACTCAATTTTAGATATCAAAAATCTAGGACTTACCCATTAGTCTACTCCAAATTAAGATATATACCTAATATATTTTTAGTTTAAATATAACCTTTTATATTAAATTTATAATATTTTTTATATAAAATTGTTAATTTTATTGTATTCTTTATATTAAATATAATTTTACTTACTTATTTATTTATTAATACTTCAATAATATTTTATCTATACAATATTAATGACTATTTAAATGTAACATATATATATATATATAAATATACTCAAAAAAAAAAAGATAATAAATAAAAAAAAATTTTTTTGTTAATAAATTAATTATATTATTCGAAGAAGGACTTGAACCTTCATGAATTTAATCAATAAGACCTAAACTTACTTTGTCTACCAATTCCAACATTCGAACTATACTATAAAATTTTTTACATACAAATTTAATATGCTCAGAGTAAGATTTGAACTTACAACATAAATAGCTTCAATATTTCACTCTGCCAATTGAGTTATCTGAGCTATATTATATATTAGAAATTAAAAATTTATTTTGATAAATATTAAAGTAATGTTTAACAGTAAAAATTTTTATTAAAAAAAAGTTTTATCTTTATAAGTGTACTAAGATTTAAATATATATTTATAATAAGCTAAATTACAATACTACCATTGCATTAGACCCCTTCTATTATAACATTAATACATGGAAATATTAGGATTTGAACCTAAATAAGTTAGATGCAACCTAACTGTAATACCATTATACTATATTCCCTTATGTACAACTAAAGGGAATCGAACCCTTAAATTTCAGGTGGAAACTGATTATTTTACCATTAAATTACAGTTGCTATATTATTTATTAAATTAAAAATAACAAAAATAATATTTATTTTTAAATAATTTATTTGATTTAATATAATCAAATAAAGTCTATTTAGGTAGATTATAATAAATATTTGTTTCTTTGGCACTTTCTAAAATTTTTATTAACCTGTAGTTAATAAAATATATTTTTATGTATAATAACTATAATATATATTTATTTTATATAAAAAGTATTACTATAAATACTTATATATTATCAGCACTCTCCATATTTACGATTTATTTTTATAATTTATTTGAAGAATTATATATTTTAACCTTTATATTTATATTTCAACTTATAAAGTATAAGTTAGATGTTTTATATTAAAATTTATTAGTTAAAATACAAATATTTACTTTATTTTTAAGATCATCACACTAATATCTTAGTTTTATAAAATTTTATTTATTTTTTTTTAATAAATTTTAATTTTATTGTTATAAAAAAAAAATACTATTATATCCTAAAAAGGACTCGAACCTTTAAGGCATTAGCCTACAAGTTTTAAGCTTGTTATGTTTACCAATTTCATCACTAGGATTAAAAATAATGATTTTAATGCGGATAAAGGATTTGCACCTTTTTCTTTTGATCATGAGTCAAAAATGTTACTGTTACACTAACCCGCGATATAAGGCCAAAGTGAGTCGAACACTTATAATTACTGTTATGAGCAGTACACTCTACCAATTAAGTTATGGCCTCTAATTTAGGTATAAATTAAAACTTAAATTGAAATTAGACTAGACAGGATTCGAACCCGTGATATTAGCATTGAAAAAGCTATGACTTAGCCACTTGTCTACTAATCCTAAGCTCAGTACAAGTATCGCACTTGTGTCTATTGATTACAAAACAATTGCATTACTTTTATGCTAACCAAGCTAAATATAAGATACGTTAAATATTCAGTTATTTATAAAATTAGTACTTAGTATCTGAAAATCTCTAAATTATTACAAACTAAGCCTATTGCGTAATATTATTTTACGTATATTTAAGAAATATCTTAAGGTGAGCTTCGTACTTATATGCTTTCAGCACTTATCTCTGGCTAACTTAGCTTTTCTGCCATGCCTATGCTATACATTTAATTGAGTGAAAAAAACATTCTATAATAGTAATTATTATATAATAATCACTATTACATTAATATTTTGCACATAAACAACAGATAAACCAGAGGTTAACAAAACCATTATTCCTTTTGGATATAAGGCGTTGCCCAGGTTCCTTTCGTACAAGGTTAATCCTTATTATATTCTAATTCCCTCTAGAGGATAGAAACCATACTGTCTCACGACGTATTTAACCCAGCTCATGTAACTTTTTAATCGACGAACAGTCGTACCCTACATAGTTTCTGCATCCATGAGGATAAGTTAAGCCGACATCGAGGTGCCAAACCGCGCACTCATTTTG
Source organism: Fragosphaeria purpurea (assembly GCA_002778095.1). NCBI lineage: Eukaryota > Fungi > Ascomycota > Sordariomycetes > Ophiostomatales > Ophiostomataceae > Fragosphaeria > Fragosphaeria purpurea. The sequence goes on along the minus strand of PCDL01000017.1, from coordinate 32,998 downwards.
CACACTCTTGCGCAAATTAGCCTGTTCAACTTGTTATCATAAATTTTTATTTCCATTTTTCACAAAATGGTTCAGACTATTTCTTCATTTTTTTTTATTTTTATTAAACCTTATTATTTACCGGTAATTCAACCTTTAACTGCAAAAGCACCTATTTTACGTTTATTAACACCCATTGAATATTCTAAATGAGAACTGGTATTTCCTCTTAAATATACAGAAGATAATCCTTTAAAAGAAGAATCTGTATTTTTTAATCTTCCTTTTAGTTTTAATTTAAATATTGCTCTATCTGCTCTATTACGTCGAGTTAATCTACCTTTTATCTCTAATTTCATACCTCCTAAATTTTTATATTTAATAGAATCAAATATAATATCTTTATTATCATAATCTTCAATATCGTATAAATCTTTTATAGTTTTATTTAAATTAATATTTTTTACTATATAATTAATATTTAAATTTTTATACTTATTTTCTATAAGATTAAAATTTATATTTTTAACTAATTTTTTTTCTTTATTAATATTTTTTTCTTCAAAAATTATACCTTTACTTAAAATAATATCCATTGTTCTAAAAATTAAATCTTTTCTATCGCTTATTTTTCTTTTCAAAATTTCTGTAAAAATATTAGAGTTATAAGCAATTGATTTTAAATTAATAATATTAAATTCTACTTTTTTATTATAAAATTTACCTATTAATTTACTTAATTTATATAAAAAAATATCTTTAAATTTAAATTCATTTATATCTAATTTTAACTTACTTCTTTTTATAGAAATTAACTCTTTATAAAAAATATTTTTAAAATATTTATCATATAAATCCATGGATATGCTTTTACAAAAAAAATAAAATTTAAATAACTTTTTTATACCTATTTTTTTTTCTTTTAATATTTTTATATTCTTCAATATAATTAAATTATTTAATAATAAAGCAACTCTTTCTCTGTTATACACATAGACAGTAATTATAGCTTTAGAGCTAGTATGTTTTACTTCAGTTTTACTAACAAAGATTTTATTAAGGGATAAAGATTTATTTTTTGATGAGATAAATCTAGACTTTATAAATTTATGATTTAAATATAGATCAAAATAACCCTTCAGTAATTTATTTATATTTAAATCATAAACAGGAAAATTTTTAATATAATTAGAATTAAAAGAATAAATATTATTAGTTCATTCTTTAAAATCAGAAGGAAAATATTTTATTTCACCTACATTATTATTTATAGTGTTCAATGGTATTAATTTATATTTATTATTAATATTTTTAATAAATATATTATTATTATTATTATTATTTAAATCTAAAAATTTTTTTAATTTTGTGTTTTTTTGCAATTATAAATTTAATAGTACTAAACTAACTTACTAAAAAAAAATGTTGAGTATTAATAAAGGATTATTGTTATATAACTCACCTTTAGTCGTTGAACAATTTTATTTTTAATAAAATAAACTTCGCTTCAAATTTACTTATTAATGTCATAAGTAATTCTTGAAATTAACCCAATATATATCAATTATTAAAAAAATATTGAAGGACAAACATCCCTAGCGTAGCTTTTCCAATAATCCAAGACCTTTCCTTATTGTATCTTGTGATCTAATGCCCCGCTTACGCGACTGTAAGATTTGTTGTGAATCAAACAGTAAAGCAAGATTAAGCCATTTAACTTAATAAGTATTTAACATAATTATTAATGACTATAAATCATAATAACTATAAAAATATTATATATATATATAATATTTTTATTACAACTAATTTCTCTTTAGGGGAAATCTTACCTAATATCATGTATATATTTATACACAAAAGTATATGATTAAATATAACAAAGTTAAAAAAAATAACAAACAATAAAATATTAAATTAACTTATATTAACATATAAGTTATAATTTTAGATACACCCTTTTACTCTTTAAGGGGTCTGTGCCCCACATAAACTGTCTCCTAATCATTTTTCCTTTTGTAGGTTTATAGCATAATAAACAAATAAAGGTCTTTCACTTATATTTTATCAATGAACCTTCTAAACTAAAATTTGTTTGGGTTATACTCAATAACTAGTAACAGTAAAGCTGCATAGGGTCTTCTCGTCCAGCTAGAGGTAAACTGTATCTGCACAGTTATTCCAATTTCACTGAGTCAATCTTAGAGACAGCTGTTGTATCGTTACATCATTCATGCAAGACCGCATTTAACGGCCAAGGCATTTCGCTACCTTAGGACCCTCACGTTAAGGCCGCCATTGACCGGACATTCCTAAAAAACCAAATTTATAATATTTAGTTTCTTTCGTTAACTTACCGACATTGGGCAGACATCACACTCAATACTTAGATTTATCATCTTATGCAAAGTGCTTTGTTTTAATTAAACAGTCGTACAACACTATTTTATGCTTCTTCCTTTTTACCTGATATTAATCAAGAATAATGAGCCCTCCTTATCCCGAAGTTACGGTAGTTATTTTGCCGAGTTCCTTTAAGATTGTTATCTCATGCGCCTTCGTATTCTCTACTAGCTTACTTATTGTAGTTTTTAGGAACGGTTATTGTATTTTTTAATACAGTATTACTAATTATTTCCTGCACACTTTCCACTTAAAATGTTGTATTTAATAGTAATAAGATTTTTCTCATCGTTCTAACCTTAAGGTTATAAACTTAGAGGCCGTTACTTACCTTTAACCATAAGCTTTAGGCGAGTATTTACTTTTTCGTTACTCATGTCACCATTCTTACTTGAGTTATAATATAATTTTTTTTATAAAAAAAAATACTAAGATTAACTCAATATTCTGCTACCCCATAAATAATATAAGTTAATATAATTTATATTATTTATAGACAAGGTATCGGTATATTATTTAGATCCGTTAAATTTTCGATGCTTTTAACATTTAACAAGTGCTCTGGTACGAGGTCTTTAAATTATGGCTGCTTCTAAGCCAATCTCCTTGCCGACTTATATAAAAACTTTCTTAATTTCACTTAATAATAATTTTGGAACCTTAACTCTTGTTCTGGGCTGTTTCCCTTTTGACATACAACCTTATCATTCTATGTCTGATAATTTAAGATTCATCTTCACCATTTCGAGTCCACAAACTCACCGGTAAAATCTAAATGATCCCCCGATATATACAAAATAAAATGTATTTTTTACATTTTGTCTGAGATTAAGTTCTGTACCTGTTAAGATGTTACTTAAATTGCCTACTGTTATAGGTTTCGCAGAAAACCAGCTAATACAGTCACGAATTGTCTTTCACTATACTTACCACAGTTCCTCGGATATCTATACAACGATAACCCGTTCGGACCTTTATAATCCTGACCATGGTAAGATCACTGTACTTCGGGTCTAATTTTAGATACTATTCATTTTTTTTATGATCGGTTTAACTGCGCATTATTTATTTGCTCGCATCTAAAATTAACTTGGTGACCCATTATGCAAAAGGTACGCTCTTGCTTTAGCTCGAGCTGCTTATAAAACTACTATTTCTATGTACGTTCCCTCACGGTACTGTTTTACTGTCGCTTATGTATTATATTTAGTCTTTGAGGAAGGTTCCCCATATAATTCAAACAACTTTAGAGTCATTTTACTTATTATTTAGACTTCTCTATTTTTGCTCACGCTAATCATAGAATCTCTTTTGATTTATTTTCCTGAAGCTAATAAGATAATTCAATTTACTTCGTTTATTATCTGATTTCTCTTAGAGTTTATTATCTTAATTGATTGGATAATACGTTCTCTTTAATACATAGCTAGTATTCCTTAGTAGTCTCTTTATATACTTACATAAATTTATGTATAAATTTTTATTTCGTATCAATTATATTTCTTAAAAATTTTTAATATTATATTATTTATAATATATAGTATGGAATAAAAATACCTTATTTGATAACCACGTTATGAAAAATAACTAATTTTTAATATTACTTTTTTTTTTAGTTGGGGTTATAGGATCTATATTAATTTTTAATATTTGTATTATTTATTTCTATTGTATTTTAAGTAATTTTATATGATTTTTTAAAATGAAAAGGATGATATTTTAGTGAATAATTAAAATTAATAGATGAAAGTTTACTAAATATTAACATAGTTAAGTTAATTAGGAAATATATCAAATTAGAAGAAAGTGGTACAAATATATAATAATATTTCTATTGTTATTAGTGCCGATATTACCTTTAATTTATATGTCTCAACATATGAAAGATGTTTTAAATAAAAATAGTAAAATATATTACTTAAATTCCTAATACTTTTATTTTTATATCGTTTATAATGTATATAATATTTTCGGAATGCAAAGTTTCGAACTTTGTATCTCTGTGGCCCAGGCACAGCACCTCACCAATTTGGCTCCATTCCGCGTTATAATATATGTATTTTATTTTTAATTGTTTATTTTTTTTTTAGTTTATCTGTTTTTATATATCTTAATCTAATAATTATCATTTATATATTTAAATTAATTTTGATTAATACAGAAGATATTGGATTCGAACCAATGTAATTAATAAATAATAAATATGGCTCAAACATACCACTTTAGCCACTCAGTCAATCTTCTTATATATCAGAAAGTATGTGATTTGAACACATAGTATAAATATATATAACTAGTTTCTAACTAGCCGCTTTAACCATTCAGCCAACTTTCTTAATTCCTCAGCGAATTGAACGCTGATAACATTCTTATCAAAAATGCACTTTACCATTAAGTTAAGGAATTTAAAATAATAACAATATATTAAATTAAAAAATATTTATTATATAAATAAATTTACTAAAAATAAGGAATATAGAATTCGAATCTATAACATACCGTGTGTAAAACGGTTACTCTGCCAATTGAGTTAATTCCTTTATATATATATATATATATATTTTTTTTAACCACTATTATTATTATAAAAAAATTTTTTTATTTAAAATTATTTTGAACTTTTCATAGTAATTACTATACTTCCTACCATCGCAAGTAATAATATAAAGCTAGTTATAATTAATCACAAATTATAATTTGTATACATAATGTTACCTATACTTGTAATATGACCAACCTCTGCTAAATTACCATCTCACATTTTACTTGTAACAAATAATGTATCATTATTATTTATATTTAAGCTAGTTTCTAACCCATTATCTAACTTATTAAAAGATACGTTATATAATATGTTATTTAAGTAGTTATTATTGTTTAAAATTGCAATATCATAAGGTAATATTTGGAACAAAGAATAATTAAATAAAATTGCAATACTTATAGCTAAAGGTATACTATTATTAGTATCACTTTGTAATTCACTTATTCTAATGTTAATTAACATTAAAATAAATAAGAATAAAATTGAAACAGCTCCAATATAAACAACTAAATAAGATAAACCCAGAAAACTTAAACCTATTATTAATAAATAAGAAGATATACCTGCAAATAATCCGATTAAGAATAATAAAGAAATAATAGGGTTTTTACTTATAATAACAAATATACCTGATAATATAACTAATATGGAAATTATATCTAATACCTCATTTTTATACCCATTCGTAAAACTTTCATTTATAATAAATAAGTTATTCATTTATAACTCTAATAATTTAGTACCTAATGATATAGGAAATTACACAATAAAAAAAAATTTTTTTTTATTATGTATGTTTACTCAAGAGCACTCTGATTTGAACAGAGAATTCGGAGGTTGAAGCTCCTTGTTTTACCATTAAACTATACTCTTATTAGTTGTATAATAAACTTATTATTATATACGGAAAAAAAAAGATTCGAACTTTTAAGTCTAAAAAGACATCAAATAGCAATTGACTCGCCTTACCTATAGCAATTTTTCCTGTATACGAATTAAAACGGAGTCGAACCGATATCTACTTCCGTGACAGGGAAGTCCTTTACCAATTAAGTTATTAATTCTTATTAAAATATTAAAGTAATATTATTTATATTTTAATGTTTATATTTATTAATATAAGGCACAAATTAACAATTTACAGGTCTATTACTGTTAACTGCAAAATTAAGCCATTTTACTTATTCATGTATCAAATTTTTACCGTAAACACTAAAATTACTATTCGAATTATTTAGTCTTTTATGATTATCTAAAATACGAGATTCTTGATTATTAGTCATATAATTAATAGGACTTTTAGTAAAATCTTTTAATTATGTAGTTATATCTGACTTAATATTAAATCCATGTAATCCTGTTCACCTCCTAAATATCTCTACCTGAAATACACTAGAGTATTCAATGTTTTATAATAAAATATTTATTCTTGTTCTTATTACTATTAATTTCCGAACTTGTATCTAAGTTCTCATTTAATAAACTAGAGTTATCTAAACTATCCATTAATATAGGTGTATCTATAATATAATAAGATAAACATAATATAATAATACTAATATTTGTTATATTAATAAAAATATTTTATATTTTGTTATAATTATTATAAATTTATATCAAAAAATATATCAGTAATTCTCTGAGCATTAGGATCTGTTGGATTCGAACCAACAATTTGATGATTAAAAGTCATATGTATTACCATTATACAAAGACCCCTAATAAATTATAAAATTTATAATTTATTATAAATAAGCATATTTAATTATTATTATTGTTATTATTAGGATTATTACCATATTTATTACAATAAGCATCATATTTATTTTTATATAAAGTACCAACTCGTTCATGATATCTACTTGCTCGTTCAGCTTCTACAAAAAGAGTTTCTTCCTTTGAATTAGCTTCATTTAAACTTTCATTCAAATGTCTAATCTCGTTAAGTGTTTGTTCTGTATTTTCACCTCTAGCTTGTTTTTCCTGAAGCTCAGCCTCTTTACTATATAAATTCTCGGTAATTCTAATTACATCTTCCGCAGCATTATCTGATTCTGCAGTCAATTGTGCAGCTGTATTACCAGATTCTTCATATTCTTCTTCGAAGTCTTTTATTTCCTCCAACTCTTCTTGTTGTTCTTCTGTAACCTCAGACATGTGGGATGGTTGAGCATGGTTAGGTCCTTGAGGTGGTTCAGGTCCTTGAGGTGGTTGAGGTCCTTGAGGCCCTTGAGGCCATTGAGGCGGTTGAGACCCTTGAGGTCCAGAACTATTACCTGTATTAGGAGTACCATCTAAAGATAATACAATATAAATTTCAGGTATGAATGTTGTAATAAAAATTTTAATTAAAATAGTAATTAAATTAATTATAGATAAACCAAAAATAAATATTAAAAAATTATCTTTATTAAATCCCTGGTAAATAATAGTTTTTATATATTTGAATATATAAAAAATCATTAAAGAAGTTCTAGTATAAGATATGAAATCTAATAAAGTTAAAGAATTAAATAAATAAAAATCAGTATAGTTTAAAATAATATTGTAAAGTAAAAAGACACTAAAAGCAATAAAAAAAACTAAACTATAAAAAAAGGCTATTCTTTTAAAAATTTTAATTAACATTATTTTTCTATTTTTTCAAATTTGTTCAGAAAAAAAATAAAAATATAGTATAAATATAATAGGTATAAAGATTGATCATAATAAAGGGAACCGCTCTATTATAATAAAAGTTTGTATCGTTTGTATACTAGTATTACTGATAGATATAAATATATCTAAGATCCCCAGTAATACACAAAAAGATACAAAAAAAGCCATACCAAATCTACAAAATGTCAATACAAAATTCCACTTTCAAAACCCAGATGGTGATTATCTGTTAAATGATAAGCATAAATTCTTCATAAAGCTACAAGTAAAAATATTGTTCCTATCATAACATGTAATCCATGAAATCCTGTACCAAAGAAAAAACATGTACCAAAAGCACCATCACTTATAGTAAAAGATGATACACTATATTCTATACCTTGAAAAACAGTGAAAATTATAGCTAATAAACCAGTAATCATTGTACCGTATACAGCTCCACTTCTGTTACCTTGTATTAATGAATGATGACCAAATGTAACTGTAGCACCACTAGATAACAATATTACTGTATTAAGTAATGGTAACTCAAAAGGATTAACAGGTTCTATACCTAATGGCGGTCATTGAGCTCCTAATTCAACAGTAGGTGTTAAAGCACTATGAAAGAAAGCTCAAAAAACAGCTAAAAAGAATAAAGCTTCAGATGCTATAAATAATATAACACCTAAATTTAATCCTTTTTGTACAGCTAAACTATGATCACCTAAAAATGTACTTTCACTTATAATATCACGGAATCAAAAAAACATTGAAGACATTAGTAAAAATACACTTAAATATACAAAAAAATAAGCGTTATTAAAATTATGCATAGATAATGCAGTACTTGTAGTTAAAGAATATAAAGATAAACTAGTATAAAGTGGCCAAGGCGAAGGAGATACTAAATGAAAAGGATGATCCTGAAAGTTACTCCGAACAGAATTAATCATAAATTTATAGGTTAATATCAATTATTTTATTTTTTTCATACTTATAATAGTCAGAATATACATATTATATGACCCTTCTAAAATGAATCGAACATTTGTCCTGATATTAACAGTATCATGCTCTACCGTTGAGCTATAGAAGGTTAAATTTTATATTTTAGATTTAAAATATAAATAGGAGACAAGAGATTCGAACTCTTAAAGCTAAAGTAGCTATTGAGTTTACAGCTCAACCCTTCTTACCAATAAAGGAACCCTCCTTAATGTATAATATAAAAATTATACATAATTTTAAGTTAAATTCAATTCATCCCGTGCAACTTCCACTACACGAACCGTATTTCGACTTAACACTAATTAGAGTCATACATATGAAGAATATTACTATAAGTTATAAACCCTATTATTTACTTACTTATAATAATAAAGCAAACTTATTGCACACACTCTTTTCAGCATGCGACGAGTGGTTAGTACCAGTCCGAGATTATATTCACCGTGACATGCTGATTCACGATTACTAGTAATTACTTATTCATATAGTCGAGTTTCAGACTATAATCCATATTCAATTTTATCCTATTTTTTGAGATTAGCTAAAATTCACATTTTCGCTTCTCTTTGTCTAGGTATATGTGGCACGTCTATAGCCCACAATACAAAGGCCATGATGACTTGTCTTAAACCTTATTCTTCTATCAATATTTGATAAAACAACTTTATAAAAAAAATTTTTATAAATAAAGTAAAGGATCCTGTTAATTTCATGGTCTAAGCCACAGTTTCACAACATTAACTGAAAACAGCCGTGCAACACTAGTTATATTTATAATATAAATATTACAAATATAATTCAAATTGTGGTAAGGTTTTTCGTGGACCATCGAATTAAATAACATACTTCACTACTTGTGTCAGAAACGGCCTAGTGATTTCAGTTCCCATGTTGCCACGTTACTCTTGAGGTGAAATGCTTACACTTTCATTTATAGGCAAAGTAAAACTTTACTTATGGCATTCATAATTTTCTGCGTAGACTACTAGGGTATCTAATCCTATTCGTGCTCTACGCCTTCGTCCTTTAACGTCAGTTTTTACATAAAAGGTCGCTTTCGCCTTTACCAGTCCTCTTATAGGTATAAACGAATTTTATCTCTACTCCACGAGTACTACCTTTTTACATTAAACTCTAGATAAAAATTGTTCCTTTTCAGGCAAATTTTTTCCGTCCGGGTACCCTTTAAACCTACTAAAGATGAATAACACTAGTCTCTTACGTATTACCGCGACTGCTGGCACGTAATTAGTCAAGACATAAATATATATTGTCATTATAAATTATATATTTAGAATTTTATTCCATATGGATTTAACCACTTACACTTTAATTCCTTGCAAAATTACACAAAAAAAACAAGGTAGGCCATTCCTCCAAGTTGCCAGTTCAGCCGTTAGGCCATTGACCAAAATTCCCCACTGCTGTACTTCTTTGCCTTGGGATTTTTTCATCCCCAATGTGGTCGATCAACCCTTTCAGTTTCGACTAAGAGAGTCGTTGGCTAGTTAAGCCATTACCTTAACAACTACCTATCTCTATGATTTATCGTGTCATCTTAAGGCGTAATTCACTTTATTAATATAAGGGATTTTCCCCCTTACCTTAAGGTAGTATGATAATCTAATATTCACCTGTTCACCACTTTTAATAAAATTATTAATTAAATTAAACGTTCGATTAGCATGTGTCAAGCATTTGGACAGTGTTCAATCAGAGCCATCACCAAACTCATCTATTATGATGTAATTGTAATAATCAATTACATCACTTAAAGGTTTATACTAATTTTTTTTTAATTTAGGGTAAATATAAGCTATATCTTGTTAATTATCTTTCTGTATTAAAAGTTATATAAAAGATTGTATGTCCGCAATATATTTGTGTTATTTAATATTAAATTATTTATTAACATATTGATATTTTCTATTTAAAACTTTAAATTTTTATTTATATATATGTATATTAACTATAGACTTTCCTTTGAAATTTACCTCTAAATTCTTTTTTTTTTTAATGTAAATCTAATCCATCTTTAATATAAGAAGAAGTTAAAACTACAAATACTTGAGCTTGTATAAATGCTATACCTATTTCTAATCCAGCAAAAGCTATAATAAATGATAAAGGTAATAATCCCAATAAAAAGAAAATTATACCTGAAGACATTATATTATAAGTAAAACCAGCTAAAATATGAAGTAACATATGACCACTCATTATGTTAGCGGCAAGTCTTAAACCTAAAGATATATTACGAGCTAAATAAGATATTAATTCTATTAATACTAATAAAGGTAATAATGGTAAGGGACAACCAGCTGGAACTAATAAAGAAAAGAATTCTAATCCATGTTTTTGGAACCCTAAAAATGTTGCACCTAAAACTATAGTAAAACTAAGAGAAAATGTTAAAACAAAATGACTAGTTGAAGCAAAACTATAAGGTATCATTCCTATTAAATTATTTATTAAAATAAATATGAATAAAGTATAAATAAAAGGAAAATATATTTGACCGTTTTTAGGGTTTATTTGATTTGTAACTATACTATGTATAGTTGCATATAAAGATTCTTGACTTATTGATCAATTATTACTTATTAATTTATTATAGTTTGTACTTAATAAACTTAAAGTTAATATAATAAAAGCACCTATTGTTAAATAAAATCCTATGTTTGTTATAGAAAGATGTAAGTTTCCTAATAGAGGTGCATCTATGCTTAATAAATCTCTTATTTCAAATTGAGTTAAAGGACTAAGTATTTCTAAATTTAGTGTATCTAAGTTATTAACGCTTAAAGTAATCATAGTACTTTAAGCTACATTATATGTCTTGAAAAATCCTTGTATAACTTATTTAATCTTATATTATATTACAATATTTATTTATTATCAAAAAGTTTTGATATAAATGTACGAGATAAAAATAAACGTATAAATCTAGGTAATATGTATTTAGAAGATATATATACTACTATAGTAAGAATAGCAAAAGTAAATATTACTTCATTTAAAAAATAAAAAGGTACTAATTGTGGCATTGTTTTTTTTTTTGATATTAAATACTTAAGTATTATTAATAATTATTTAATTATAAAAAGAATTTTTATGAATAATATATAAGACCTGTAACAGAATAATGTAAACCGTCTAATATAAAAGAAGGATATATACCAAAAATAATAGTAAATAAAACTAAAATAAAAAGTAAGAAGAATTCTCTTTTTGTTAAATCAGCTATATTTTCCAAAAAAAATTTACTAAATATACCTCCAAATCCTATTCTATTAAACATGTATATTGTATAAGCAGCAGATAGTATAATAGAAGAACTAGCAAATACACCTAATAAAGGTAATCTTTCAAATACACCATAAAGAGACATAAATTCACCTACAAAATTTAATGTTAAAGGAACACCACAATTACCTAAAGATAATATAAAAAATAATACTGAAAATAATGGCATAATTTGAGCTATACCTTTATAAAAGTAAATAGATCTAGTTCCAGATCTATCATATAATATACCTCCTGCACATATAAATAAACCACTTGAAACAAATCCATGTGCTAAACCTAAAAGTATACTTCCTTCAATTCCTTGAATTGTATTACTAAATACTCCTATTAAATACACAGCAGCATGAGATACAGAACTATAAGCTATTAACTCTTTAATATCTGTAGTTCTTAATGTACTAAAACTAGCATAAATTATGGTAATAACACCTATTACATAAACTATATATGTAAAATTAATAGATGCTTTTGGTAATATAGGTAAAATTAATCTACATATACCATATAAACTTGTTTTTAAAACTATAGCTGCTAACACTATACTTCCCCCTAAAGGTGATTCAACATGAGCTTTTAATAATCAATTGTTTAAAAAGATAGTAGGAGTTTTTACAGCAAATGATAAAAATACACCTCCAAATAAAAACAATTGTGTTATATAATCAAAATTAGTTTTAAATAAAGCATCAAAATCTGTAGTTCCCATTATAGAAGACATAGTTAAAATACATAATAATAAAAATAAAGATCCTCATAATGTATACAAGAAAATATAAAAACTTGCTCTAACTTTATTATTAGAACCAAATAAACCTATTAATAAAAATAAAGGAGGTAGTGTACTTTCAAAAAAAATATAAAATAATAATATATCTAAAACTAAAAATATAGCTAATAATAACGTTTCTAATAATAACATTAATATTAAATAAGATTTTATATTTTCAGTTATTGAATTTCAATTAGATAATATAGCAATAGGCATTATTATTGTAGTTAATAATACAAAATATATTGAAATTCCGTCCACTCCTAAATAAATATCAAAAAAACTTAAATTATAATGTTCTTGTACAAATTGAAATTGATTAGTATTAGAATCAAATAATATATATACAAATAAAGAGATTATTAAATTTATAATAGATGTAATTAAAGCAATATTTTTATAATATGTAATTTTTATTGCATTATCTTCATAAGAAATGGTTCCAGCTATGAAAAAAATACCTATTAAAGGTACTAATAATAAAAAAGATAATAACATTCTTTTTTATATATTTATAGTATATAAGTATGCCTAAATTATTAAATTTAACTATAAAAATATACACCCTATGTAAACTTCATGATAATAAATTAATGTATATCTATAAATTAAAGTAAACTAATATTGATAGGAAATAAAGTAAAATTGTATAAAATAGCAGGAATTAATATAATAACTGCAAATATAATAGGTAATAATACAGTTCAACAGAATGCCATTAACTGGTCAAAACGTATTCTAGGAAATGAAGCTCTAACTCAAATAAACACAAAAATAAATATAGAACTTTTTATTCCTAAATTTAAACCATAAATTAAACCTTCTAGTATAGGACTATTTCTAATTGTATCAATTAAAACATCAACACCATAAACATGTAATAACATATCTATTAAAAAGTTACTAGGTGTTAAGTATCCTCCTATAAATAATATACTTGTTAATATACACATTAAAACTATACTGGCATATTCCGCAAGAAAAAAGAATACAAACACAACAGCAGCATGTTCTGTCATAAATCCACTAACAAGTTCTGATTCCGCCTCTGCTAAGTCAAAAGGAGCTCTATTTGTTTCAGCAACAGAACCTATAAAAAATATAATAAATATAGGTAATAAAGGTAATATAAATCAAATAGCTCTTTGTGATTCCATATTAACAGTTAAATTTAAGCTACCTGTTAAAAAGATTACTAATAAAATAGCAGAACTTAAAACTAATTCGTAACTAATTAATTGAGCTGTACTTCTTAAAGAACCTAAGAAAGCATATTTACTGTTAGCACTTCAACCTGCTAATAGTATACCATATGTAGCTAAAGATGATACAGCTAATAAATATAAAATACCTAAACTAAAATCACTAATAGCTAATCCTGGTCCATAAGGTATAACACCATAACCTAATAATGAAAAAACTAAAGTTATCACAGGGCCTAAAAAGAATAATATAATATTAGCTTGAGTTGGAGCTACATATTCTTTTAAAAGAAGCTTTAAAGCATCCGCAAATGCTTGTAATAATCCATAGTAACCTACAGCATTAGGACCTAATCTTCTTTGCATACTTGCCATTGTTTTTCTTTCAGCTAATGTTACAAATGCAACAGCAAGCAATGCAGGAACAAGTACTAAAATAACTTCTATAATAGACATTAAAGTGGGAAAATATAACATTTGTAAAATAAAATTTTTATTTATTTTATATAAATGATAATAATATAAAAATTTATAATCATAATAAAATAGTTTTAGATTATTATTTTAGAATCGAACTAAATTAAAATATTTGCTTTACCATTAAGCTAATAATAATATATATATAATATATATGATTTATATACTATATATAATTTTATATTATAAATATAAATTAATAATATTAGATTGTAAAGGTAAACTTACAAATGCATGAGGTTTAGGTGGACTAGTTAAAGCTCATTCTAAACTAGGGTAATTTCTAGTTAATAATGCTTGTAAAGTATCAGTAAAATATTGTGGAATTAATCAAGGGAATCTACCTACAGGATTATTATCTAATAATTGTTTATAAACAATATATAAGAATAATCCAGAAGCTACAACACTTACTATAGAACCAAAACTACTAACTAAATTTCAACCTGCAAAAGCATCAGGATAATCACTTATTCTACGTGGCATTCCTTGTAGACCTAAAAAATGTTGAGGAAAGAATGTTAAATTAACTCCTATAAATAATATTCAGAAATGAACTTTTGATAATAACATATTATAACTTAAACCTAATATTTTTGGTACTCAGAAATATCATCCACTAAATAAAGCAAAAACTGCTCCCATACTTAATACATAATGAAAATGAGCAACTACATAATATGTATCGTGGAATGCTGTATCAAGTGCAGCATTAGCTAAAAGAACTCCACTTACGAATAGAATTCATTAATTTGTTAATCTTTCATAACTAAATATATAACCATTATAAATAGCTTGTGTTTTTGCATGTTTTTTTATTGTAACATGATTTATACCTAAAGCTGCTTGAGCTTTAGTTACCCCTTCGTATTTAGATAATAAATTTTTATGTTCATCATACACAAATATTGCTTTTTTAATATGAACTTGATCATTTATATTACTTACTAATCTTTTACTTTCCTCTGAAGATCAACTAGATATTATAGGAGTATCTTTTAAATTATAAGGTATATTACTTAAATATCATTCCCCTCTAAAAATAGTTTGTTCCTTAATAACTTTAACTAATGTAGGATGATCTGAATGAATTAACTTAGATAGAGTAAAAACTGATGGAAAAATAACTAATAAGTTTTTTAAAGAATCATAAACATAAACAGGATAATTTGAATTAGCTTCTATCATTCTTACCTTAGTTTCAGTGGAATGATTTTTATTATAAAAAGGATTATTTTCACCTATTAAAGCTCTAGATATTAAACTTTTAGTGGATTCAGAATGTATTCTATTAGTAGCTAATTCAGATAATAAATTCTTAGTTTCCTCTGTGTGTTTATAACCTAAAGAAGAATAACCTTGCTTTAATACGTTATAATGAGGCATAATATGTGTTATATAAAAAGTCTCTCTAATAGTTAAAGATTCTGTTTCTATATATTCTAAGATAAGAAGAGTAAAATTAGATTGACCGTATTTTAATAAAGCTTTTACTATTGGCATATTAATGTTTTGTCTGCTTTTTAAAAAAGAATTATTAAGATAATTTTTCATTCTAGAGGCCAAATTATTAGAACTACCTACATAACTATGACCATTTGTATTATTAATTAAACAGTAAACACCAGATTCAACCTTTTCTTCTTTTAAAATACGACTTCTATCTTCTTCAAAATTTTCATATCTTTTTATATATTCTAGATTTTTTATATTATCTTCTTTTATATTTTTAGGTATAAAACTAGAATATAGACGAACATTATTTTTATTATATTTCAAGTTATAATTGTAGTTATATAAATTAATTAATGAATTTTTATTTCATGGACTATATCTTCTCATAAAAGATTTATGAGGATCACGTGTAGTCTCTGAGGTACCTACTAGGATATTTAAATTTATCCGTTGGTTACCTGCTGATTGTTCAAAATTATACATTGTCACTGAAAACAAAAAGATTTCTAGTAGTATAATTATTAGAAGTTCCCAGCATATGGTGATCTTTAAAGGGAGAGCCAAGTGGTTTAATAACCCTCCTATAGTAAACATAAATACAAAACCTAAAGCAAATAACATAGAAGGAGTTAATTTTATAGAACCTCCATAACAAGTTGCTAATCAAGAGAATATTTTAATACCAGTAGGTACAGCAATAATTAATGTAGCAGCTGTAAAATATGCTCTTGTATCTACATCTAAACCAACAGTATACATATGATGGCTTCAAACAATAAAACCTAATATACCAATAGACATCATAGCATAAACCATACCTATATAACCAAACACTGATTTATTAGAATTTGCAGATATAGTTGTACTAATTATACCAAAACCTGGTATAACTAAAATATAACAAATGTTTTGATTAATAAAATAGTCTAATAAGATCTATTAAAATTAATACTCAAGAACTTTCATTCTTGTTAGGACTCTATCTTATACTGAATATCTATTCATTGAACTTTTCAAATTTTTTATTTTTTCTATCCCTGTTTCTGTTAAATGATCTTTATTTTGTACTATTATATATGTTTTTCTTCATTTTAAATAATTAATATGTTTGCTAGATTGCAAATTAAATCTATCAAAATAATTAATTACTTTTTTAGCTGAACCAAAACTAGTTGATCCATAATAATAAGTATCTTGATTTTTACGATAACCTATGTTACCTCCAAATACATCTTTAATTGATAATAATAAATTATTATCTTTTTGATCTATTTGAAAGTTTAATCTAATTTCTGATTTAAGTTTATTATCTCTATTAATAATTTTAATTTGAAAACTAGCATCTGCATCAGAAAATCCTGCTATTCAGTGATTATTAAAATCATTAGAATCATTAATTTTAAATTCTAATTTTTCTTCTGAATACTTAGGATTAGATAAAATATTATTAATAACTTGATTAAATTTATTAATAGTTCTTAATTTACCATTAATTAGATTTATCGTTTTAATTATACCTTCTTTATTAGATATAATATATAAATAAGCATTTTTATCTTTAACTTTATTTACATGACCAAAACCTATTATTTCTTTAATATAATAAGCTAATTTAATATCTGGAGAACTAAATACAATTACTAATTGTTGTTTAGAACTAAAATGTCCATCTCCGTCTATTAAACCAGCTAAATAGTGTCCTAATTGTTGATCATTTAATGGTTTTAAGTGTTCAGGGACATGAATAGATATATTTTTTATTTTTTCAGTATTGTCGCGTATAGTCTCTGAGGTTCCATTTTTAAATTTAAAAATGTTACCTGCTGATTGACTTCATTGTTTTAACTTTTTTACTATATCAATAAAGAGGGAGTATTTAAAACTAAATAGCGAAGCTTTCCCAGCATATAGCGACATTAAGAGGCTTATAAAATTAACCTCTGGATGTCCGAAGAATCAGAAAAGATGTTGGAATAAAATAGGATCTCCACCTCCAGCTGTTTCAAAGAAAGATGTATTAAAATTTCTATCTGTCAAAACCATAGTAATTCCACCAGCTAAAACAGGTAAAGAACATAATAATAACACAGCTGTAATAACAACAGCTCATCCAAATAAAGATAATTTATGTAATCTTATACCCGGAGTTCTCATATTAACTACTGTTGTTATGAAATTAATAGCTCCTAATAAACTACTTAGTCCTGTTAAATGAATTGCAAATATAGCTAAATCAACACTAGGTCCACTATGACTTTGTATTCCAGATAATGGAGGATATATAGTTCAACCTGTTCCAGCTCCACCTTCTATACATGCTGAGAATATTAATAACAATAGACTAGGCGGTAATAATCAAAAACTTATATTATTTAATCTCGGGAATCGTAATATATATATATATATTCAATAGTAGTTTCCTACCATCACGGACTATGTTTTCACCCTCGTTACAGGGGCTTCGCGTGTAGTCTCTGAGGATCCTACTAAGATATTTAAAGAAAACTATCTGTTGGTTTCCTGCATATTCTTCCCATGTATACACAAGTGTTACGACTAATACGGTTAAAAATAAACCTTGAATATTATAAAAATATACTATTAGGTGTCTGTGTATCTGTTGACTGGAAAAGTAATTCCATATTCGAGAGATTCCATGCATATAGCGAAGTAATAATTAAAGAATTTACACTCTTTAACGGCATTCCCATAATTTAGGATTTAATGTTTATTTTAGTAAACTAAATATTTAAATTGGTAATATGATCTCAATTGAAATAGGTTCTTTGTCTATTCATACTTTTTTTTACAAGATCTGTTTTCATTAAACCCTCTTCTGTATAATGTTTATTTTCTAATATTAATTGAACTATTTCCTTTCAATCTTTATAATCTAAATATTTACTTGAAAATAACGGATATCTTTCAAAATAATTTATTATTACTATCAAGGATTTTTTACTAGAAGCTGTTAATGTATAGTACTTATTACCAGTAGATTTTTGAGTTTTAGTTAGTAATGAACAAATCAGAAAATTTGTTATTTTTGATAAAATTTGTTCATAGCTACATTTAGATACAGGATCTAATATTCTTTGTTCGATTCTTAATCTACAAGTGATTTTTCTTTTTTTTGCTCCATTTTCTGTTTTACTATATAAAACAGAAAAACTACCATCTGAATCTACAAATCCACTTAATCAAGCATCATTAGATAGTGGACTGTCTTTTATATCTAATTTACTATAATTAGTATTATGATTTTTATTTAATCAATCTATTAAACTATGAAGTTGGTGTATTTTTGGAGTTCTTAATTCACCATTTAATAAATCAACAACTCTTTTTAAACCTGTTACTGGTGAAATAACTAATACACAAGCATTATCTTGTAATTTATATCTAATAAAACCAGATCCTAATATATCCAATAATTTTTTAGCTAAAGGTTCATTTTTCATATTGAAAGTTATACAGAATCTAGGATTATGTGTTTTTGATCCAATGGTTTTTTGAATTCAAATATGTCCATCTCCTTCAAATAAACCAGCTAAATAACTATTAAAATTACTATTGTTATTATTTAAATTTTTACTAAAATATCTTTTATTAAATCCAAGGAGAACTTTTAATTTTGCCATATCTGGCCCTCCTACTAATAAAGGTAATAAGAAATTACCAAAACCACCTATTAATGCAGGCATAACCATAAAGAAAATCATTAAAATAGCGTGAGCTGTTATTATACTATTGTAT
This sequence comes from Fragosphaeria purpurea, assembly GCA_002778095.1. Lineage (NCBI taxonomy): Eukaryota > Fungi > Ascomycota > Sordariomycetes > Ophiostomatales > Ophiostomataceae > Fragosphaeria > Fragosphaeria purpurea. The sequence continues at coordinate 13,455 of PCDL01000017.1, read as the reverse complement.
AATTGATTATCAGCTATATATTGAACACCTGGTCCACTAAGTTCCATTCTTATTAAAACAGAAAATGCTGTACCTAATAGTCCTGAAAATAATGCAAATATTAGATAAAGAGTTCCAATGTCTTTAGCATTTGTAGATAAAAATCATCTTTCTATTGGCATAGATATAGATGAATTTAATATATTACTTGTACTTTTTAAATTAAAAATATTTTTCCGTTTATCACTCAAACTAATAATAATAATAAATTATATAACTAAATAGTATTAAATTATGTATTAAAAATAAAAAAAAAATTCTCATTTTAGATTCGAACTAAAATCTGGATATTAGAAGTATCTTGCTTTACCATTAAGCTAATAAGAAAATATTAAATTTCTATTATATTATGTTTAGTACATAAGATTACGGAGGAGTCGAACCTCAAACTTTAAATTTGCAATTTAAGTGTAAACCGTTTACTTCATAATCCTAATATTATATAATAATATTATAAATTATTTAATTTAAAAATGTTATTTAAAAAAATAATTATGAAAAATAAATTAAAAGAAATGAAGTAAATCATTAAAATGATCTTACTATTTCTGCATAGTTATTCTCATATAAACTCCTCATTTATTTTAAATAACTATTCGCATATGTATCCCCTACTTGTAAATAAAGGTTAACTATAAGATTATCTAAATTCTCTATCTTTGAGTAAAAGATTGCAAAATTATAAGGATGTAGAATTACAAAATCGGTTGTAAGTTATCTTAAAAAATCAAGATTTTATATTAATTCACTACAAATAAGTGTAAATTGAATATTATAATTTTCTAAAATGGCTATCTCAACTTGAGTACCCTGAAGCATATTTAGAGCAAGTATAATTATAGTTAATAATTAAAAATTAAATCTCCGTAAAATAAAGTATTAGTAGATTATCAATTTTCCTAAACGTATTCTCCACACTAACATGAAAATCAATCATTCCTTGTACTGTAGATATAATATGTTCATTAGTTGGTTCCATAAAAATATTAGCCATATTTGCTGCTTAAATAATATGATTTGCGTATGCCAACATAATTGCTGATAATGTTCCAGGTAACAGATCTCTAATAAATACTTTAGCTGCTTAATAGACATATCAGGTGCGTCATGAAAATTTATTTATACATATAAAAATAATTATTATTTTAATTTATTTTTTATTGAAATTTTATTTTCTTCTGTTACATAAGCAATATCCATAAAACTATTTTCAATAACACTTGCTACAGGTAATGAAAAAATAAAAAATACAAAATAAATACATGCACAAATTTGCCCAATTTGAATAAAAGGGTCTTCTACATGTACAGCACCTAAACGAGCTAATAATAAAAAGTCTACACCAAATAAGTATAAAACAAACTTACTTAAAGGTCTAAATTGGAAACCTCTAGATCTCCCTAAATCTGTAATAGGTAAAATAAGTAATATTAATAAAGCTCCAAACATTGCAATAACTCCTAACAATTTATTGGGAATAGATCTTAATATAGCATAAAAAGGAAGAAGATATCATTCTGGTACAATAGCAGGAGGTGTTTGCATTGGATTTGCCATTATATAGTTTTCACTATCTCCTAAAATATTTGGCATAAAAAAAACAAAGAAGCTTAAAACAAATATAAAAATAAAGATTGTAATTAAATCTTTAAATAAAAAATAAGGAGCAAAAGGTACTCTATCATAAGTTCCTGCTACCCCTAAAGGATTACCTGACCCCGCTGTATCATGAAGTGCTATTAAATGCATTAGTACTAAAGCAGCTAATACAAAAGGTAATACAAAATGTAATGCAAAAAATCTATTTAAAGTAGCATTATTAACAGAGAAACCTCCTCAAATGAACTCTACTATATCTTGTCCTATTCAAGGTATTGCGCTAATAAGGTTAGTAATAACTGTTGCTCCTCATAAAGACATTTGACCGTATGGAAGAACGTACAAATTTATTTATTCTGTAAATCTACAAAATAAATTAAAATAACTTTGAATTCGTATATTTTATTAATTAATAAACATTAATTAAAAATTCCGACTGTGCATTAAGCAGCATTTCAGCCACCCATTAGTGACCCAGTCTGTCGCGATCATTTATATAACCGACGATCTTGAAGTATAAACCTCTTTGATCGTTTTCACTAATATCGCCAAATAGTATTTAATACTATTCTATATCTCCGTCGAGATATACCGCTTTAATATTTCTTTTTTTATAAAAATTGCAGAAATATTATTACTCACGGGACTATGATTTAATAAATAGTTAAAATAATAACTATAATAATAATAATAATAATTTTATTTTAGAGTGTCTTTTATTATTCATTGTCTTTTTACTAGACCTTTTTCTGTTTTTAGTGCTCTTATTAGTGTTTTTTCACCACAATTTATAGATTTAGCCGCTTCTATAATAGTAGGATAACTACCATAAATAGTACCATCTAAATTATATAAAGTAATCGGTCTAGTATGTGTAATATAATTACTTCTAGTATCTATAGATCTAATAGGTATTTTTAAAGCTTTTTCTCTAATTTTCTCTATTGTTTCAGGAGAAAGCTTTTTACCTTTATTTAAATTACGTATTAATTCTCGTCTTTCATCAGTGTACATATCTTTCATTTTTTGACGGTCAATTTCAGTATGTTTATAACCAAAACTAGATCCTGCTTCTGTTAATATATTATAATTAGGTAATAATAATTTTAAATATTTATCTTCTAAATCTAATAATTCTTTATTATTTTCTTTGTTAATTATATTAGGATATAATTCTAATATAATAAAAGTAAAGTTTTCTAAACCATATTTATTTACAGCTGCTTTAACTACTTTACTTCCTCTAAAATATATAAGATGATTACTAAATCTAGCATAAAATCTATTAGTTGAGGCAGAACCTATATAATAATCTTTAGTTATTTTATTTATTATCATATAAATACCACTTAAACCTTTAGTTTTATCTAAAATTTCTTTTTTAGTAGTTTCTAAATTTAAATCTTCAAAACTATAAATATAATCTAATTTTAGTTCTTCAAGGATCTCATCTAATCTCTTAGAATTAGTACTATTATTTATATTAGATGTTGTGGAGTAATATCTTTTATTAAAGGATATTAATTTGTTATTATTATTATTATTATGGTATTTTAATTCTTTATTAAACCATTTTGGGCTAAGTTCATAACCCAGGAATCCTATTGCTATCATAAGTATAAGTATTATTACACCTATTGTTCAAACTAATGTTCTAGGTGATCTATATGAACCGTAATACATACCTCTAGCTATATGTAAATATACTAAAAAGAAGAAAGCTGAAGCAGTATTACTATGTAAATAACGAATTAATCATCCATTATTAACATCTCTCATGATATGTTCAACAGAGTTAAAAGCTTCTAATATACTGGGACTATAATGCATAGCTAATGTTACACCTGTTATAATTTGTATTCCTAAGCAAATTGCTAATAATGAACCAAAGTTTCATAAATAACTTATATTACTTGGTTGTGAAGCGTCTATAAGATATGCATTAACTAATTTTAATATAGTATTATTTTTTATTATTCTCATTTTTTTTTATTTTTATTTTTTTTTTATTTAACATAAGGACCGTTAATTAATATAAAAGGTATTATTGTGTATCATGTACTAAAATATTTATTTATTATAAATTTATTTATTTATTATAAATTTACTTTTTTTTTTTGAGATTAAACTAATACTAAACATTAATATTAATATTATTAAGCTTAAATTATTAGTAAAACCTAAACTTATAGAAAACATATATAATATAAATCCAACTAAAATAAATAAAGCATAATTGGTTACAATACCTTTATTTAGACTACTAATATTTTTACTTGAAGTAATTAAATTTTTTTCTAAACCGTATGGTCCTAATAATTCTATACTACCTTTATCTAAAACTTTAACCGTTTGACTTCCTAAATTTAAAACTAAATTTGTAATATATTTATTGTAAAAAAATTCAATTAAAAACCTTTGATTAAAAAACCCAAAAATAGTTCTACCTAATGTAGATAATTTAAAATTAACTATAAGATCTGAGAAAAATTCAGATAAGATTATAGCTATAATACTAAATAACACAGTAAAAATAAAAGGTAATAGTTTTCAATAAGTTGAAACACCAAATTCTGTATCTATCATTATTTCAGAGTTAGGGTGAATAAATATACTATTATCTATAAAGAATCCTGAACCTAAACCTATAAAAATATCTTTAGTTATAAATCCAAAGAATATAGAGAATATAGCTAATATAACTAATGGTAAACTCATAAATATATCACTTTCATGAGCATGTTTATAGTTTATTAAAGGTCCATTAGGGTTAGTTAGAAAAGTTAAATAAAGAACTTTAACTGAATATAAAGTAGTAAATATTGCCCCTATAACAGCTACAATGTACACAGTTATACTGCTAAAACAATATTGTCCATAAGCAGATTCTAATATAAAATCTTTACTATAAAATCCAGTCATGAAAGGGAAGGCTACTAAGCTTAAACTTGCTATTAAAATAACAGAATAACTTAGAGGTAAGAAAGATATTAATCCTCCATATTTTCTAAAATCTTGATTATCAGCCATTGCATGTATAACAGCACCAGCACCTAAAAATAATAATCCTTTATAAAAAGCATGATTTACTAAATGAAACAAGGCAACATTATATGAAGATAAACCTACCGCTATAACCATCATTCCTAATTGAGACATTGTAGAATAAGCTATAACTTTTTTTATATCTTGTTGGAAGAAACCAACAAGTGAACTAAATACTGTAGTTATTGCTCCTAACCATAAACATAATAATAAAACAGTAGAACTATATTCAATTAACGGGGAAGAACGCATTAATAAATATACTCCTGCTGTAACCATTGTAGCTGCATGAATTAAAGCAGAAACAGGAGTAGGACCCTCCATAGCCATAGGTAATCAAACATGAAGACCAACTTGTGAACTTTTAGCCATAGCACCTATTAATAAACAAACTCCTATAATTATAATAATATTTTCATTAATATAAGGTGCTAATGAAAATACTGTACTATAATCTAAGTTACCTAAAGATCATAATATTGCAAACATTCCTATAGTTAAAAAACAATCTCCTACTCTATTAGTTAAAAAAGCTGACATAGAACTTTGATTTGCTGCTATTCTAGTAAATCAGAAACTTACTAAAAGATAAGAACAAACACCAACTCCTTCTCAACCTACGAACATTAATAAATAATTATTAGCTGTTACAAGTATTATCATCATAAATGTAAATAAACTTAAATAACTAAAAAATCTCTGATTATGGGGATCACCATTCATATAACCTATAGAGTAAACATGAACTAAAGAACTTATAATTAATACAGGTATTAACATTGATACAGTTAAACTATCAAATTGAAAACCTCAAATAATGTTAAATCATTCACTATCTATCCATCTAAATAAATTGATAGATAAAACAATATTATTAAAACCTACTTCAAAAAAAGTAATAATAGCCAATATAGTTGTAACTATTATACTTGAACATGTTATAATTTGTGCTCCACTAACTCCAACTTTTCTACCAAAAAACCCGGAAACTATAGATCCTAATAAAGGTAAAATTATTATACTTAAATACATTATTTATATTCTATTGCAATACTTCCTCTTAATCTATAAAAGGCTACGAGAATACCTAAACCTATGGCTGATTCTGCCCCAGCTACAATTATTATATAAATAGCGTATGTTTGACCTATTATGTCGTCAATATTAAGTGAACTTATCAATATTAAGAATGTTATAGATAAAAGCATTATTTCTATAGAAATAAGCATTAATATAATATTTTTTCTATTTAAAACAAATCCTAAAATTCCTATTAAAAAAAGTATTAAAGTTATATTCATAATAAATATATATAGATAAATAAATTATTTGAAAAAGGTTTTCTTAAACAAGGTTAAGAGAAATGTGTATGAGATTCGAACTCATAATTTTAGTATCCGTAGTACTATACTTAACCAATTAAGTTAACACACTTTTAATTATATATACATATACATATATATAATATAATTATTTCTTTATTGATCTATTGTTCTTCAAGTCATGTTAAAAATTTTTCTAAAGAAACAGATTCAATAACAATAGGCATAGAACTATGTAATATACCACATATTTCAGAGCATTGACCATAGAAAACTCCTTCTCTATTTACGAAAACAGATACTTGGTTTAATCTTCCAGGATAAGCATCACATTTTATACCTAAAGAATTACAAGAAAAAGAATGTATAACATCACCTGATGTTATAATAAATCTAATATGTGTTAATTCAGGGATTATTACTCTATTATCTACTTCTAACATTCTTAGTCCTCCTTCTTCTAAATCAGAATCTGGAACAATATAAGAATCAAATTCTATAAATTCTTCACTAGAATCTAAAAAATCTGGGTATTGATAACTTCAATATCATTGATGACCTTCTGCTAAAATTGACATTGAGGGATCACTAACTTCATCCATTAAATATAATAATTTAAATGATGGGAAAGCTATTAATATTAATATAACAGCTGGTGTTATAGTTCAAATTAATTCTATTAATGTACCGTGATTTAAATATTTATGAGATATAGGAGAAGTACTCATAACAAAATTTCTTATTACAGATAATAATATTCACCCTACAGCAAATAAAATTATTACTAAATAATACATTATATTATCATGTAATTCTACTAACCCTTCCATTTGGGGTGTAGCACTATCTTGGAAATATATACCTCAAGCTTCAGGTGCATCTAATTTCATAATTAAATTATTTAAAATTAAATTCATAGTTTATGTTTAAGTATAATTTTCTGTACTGTAGTCTAAAATAATTAAATTATTTTATTTCATATTATACAGAATTAAATAATAACATTAAAGTTTATTATAATATTAAACTTAATATCATAATTAAAGCAAATAATAATTAAAAAAATAAAAAATCTAAAAAAATTTCATATTGAACTAAAAATTCTTGCATACTTTCAGTAAGTATTTGCATTCAATTTTGATAAAGATATAATTGATTCTCTCGTCCTAAAAAGGTTATTGTATTATTCGATGCTAAATTCTCACCTAAAGCTCGTAACATTTCATTCCATTGAGGTTGCAATTCATTTATAGTAGCTATAGTACTTCTAGGTATCATATCTAAGTTTGAGTGTTCTTGTACTTGAATATATCGAGCTAAACTTAGAGCAGCTTCATCCATTCTATCCGTTAATAAACTAAATTCATCGAGAATATCTCTTTCTAAACCATTTGTTTGATTACGTATGTCTCAAGCAGGTGTTTCTTCTGTAACTGCATTTTCAACTATTCGAGTAAGTCGTCTTAAACGAGCAGTTATCGCAATAACACCAAAACCTACTATAGCTAAAGCTGTTATAATCGCTAATAATTCATAATTATTTAGATGTGTAACCCTACTAGTCATATTAATAGCCTCATTACTTGTTGCCGATATCGTTAGAGTTGACCTTAAGTCTGGTGTTCCTACAAAGTCATTTTGTGTAATAGGAACCTCTTGACCTAATAATCTACCAAGAGAATATAAATCATTTAATCTAAAAGGTATATCTGGACCTGTTGAAATATTAGAGGCTAAAATGGATTTCTGAGAAAATGTTAATCCAGTAGCGTCTATTTTATATAAACGTGTACTAGTACTGAAATTACTTCTATTAGTGTAATTTATCTGATTTGAGTTTAATTTTGTTAATATCATGTTTTTTTTCTTTTTACTTATATAATTAAACAACGTATAATAATAAGAAAGCCATCATTAATGCAAATAATCCTGTAGCTTCAGAGAAAGCAAATCCTAATATAGCATATGAAAATAATTGACCTCTTAATGATGGATTTCTAGCTACACCTAATATTAAAGCACCAAATACTATTCCAATCCCAACACCAGCACCTATTAAACCTGTTGTAGCTAATCCTGTTCCAATTATTTTTGCAACTAATACCATTTTTAATTTATTATTAAAAAATATCTTAAATTAATGAGTTGAATATCATTTATTTTAGTATTTAGATATAATATCACATAATTTTAAATAAATATATATATATATATATTTATTTTTATAAAGTAAAAATTTTTATATTATTACTTTTATTTTTTATTATAGATTGCCTGCTATCTATTTTTAAAGCATTTTTACCTAATTCATATACAAAACCTATTGTAACAATAGTTATAAATCCTAATACTATAATTAATCCGTATAAATCGTTAGTATAACCACTAACTCCAAAAGGAAATATTAATAATATTTCTAAATCTAGAAGAAGAAATATAAGTGCATATATAAAGAATTTAATAGTAAATTGACTTCTATTTTGACCTAAAAAACTATGAAATCCACACTCAAAAATAGAATATTTTTCTTGATATGGATTATGGGGTGCAAATACTAAATTAATAACTAAAAATAATACTGCTATAACAAGTACAAATATAAAAAATATGCTCATACTACTCATTTAATAATTAAATAATAATTGTACCAATATGGTACTCATACTTAATCATTCTTTATTTACAAATATAAATAATAATATTATTAATGTTATTATAGATATTGTTATAGACAGAAAACTAGATATTGCAATGTTATTATATTTAAAAGTAATAGATTTAACTAAAATATTTTGTTTGTTATATATTCTACCATTAAAATTTAATTTTTCTAATAATGGGTTTATTTTATATTGTGGTGAATAAAAAAAATTTCTTTTATTATATTTAAATAATATACAGCACCTATTACACTAGTAAGTATAGCAATTAAAGATAAAAATATATAACCGTTATCTAAAGCAGCACTTAATACCATCTGTTTAGCAAAAAATCCAACTAAAGGAGGTATACCTGCAAAAGAAAAAATAGTAATAACTAAACTTAATGCTAATGTAGGATTTATATAAAAATAACCTTTTAATTGGCTAATTAATTGTATAGGAGAATTATCTTTATCTAATAGCTCTTTATATTCTTTATTATCACTAATATAATAATATAAAGAAAATCCTATAGCTATTAATATTAAGAAAGCATTTAAATTACTAATAGAATATTGCATTAAATAGAATATAAATGCTTGAGTAGATTCTACACTAGATATACTTAAAGCTAATAGTATGAAACCTATATGAGAAATAGTACTATAAGCAAAAAGTTTTTTTATTCTAAATTGAGTTAAACCTGCAACTGTCCCTATTATTAATGAAAATAAAGAACTAATTAATAAACCATATGTTCAATTAAAATCTATAAAATAATTTTTAGTATAATAAACTATTTCTAAAAAGAATACTAATATAGATATTTTAGCTATAATTGCTACAAATGTTGTAACTATTGTAGGAATAGCATCATAAACATCAGGTGATCAAAAATGAAATGGAGCAGCACTTACTTTAAATAAAAATCCTATACTAAAAACAAGTAAAGATAAATTTATATAATAAGGTTTATATCATAAATCCGTACTATCGCTAATACTAGTGATAGCATATAAACCATCTAAATTAGTAGTACCTGAATTTGCATACAATAAACTTGTACCTAATAAAATAAAACATGAACTTAAACCTCCTAATAAGAAATACATTAATCCCCCTGTAGTAGATAATTCTGAATTTCTATATATAGTACTTAATAAATATAAACCATAACTTTGTAACTCTATAGAAAGGAAAACAGAAATTAAATCACCAGTAGATATTAAAAATACTGCACCACAAATTATAAATAATAATATTAAAGGATATTCTATTATTCTTAAATGTTCTCCCATTTTATTAATAATTTTTGTTCTATAAAATATAAAATTATTAAGTAATAATTGTGTTAATGAAGAATGTTCTGGTATCCATACTTTTCTAGGGAAAAAACTTGTTAATTGTAATATTAATATACTAATTAAGAATATAAAAATATCAAATATTTGTGTTAAACTAGTAATATTTAGTAAACCTCCGTGTAAACCTATACCTTTACCTATAATAAATAAACTTATTGTACTATGTAGTATAGAATAAACTAAAGCAATAATAGCCACTCTATTAAAAAGTATTGATATATCTCGTCGTATAGTAACGGCATTAGAAAGTAATAAAGATAATATTGAAATTAAAAGCATTATTTTTTTTTTTACTTATATGTATATATATAGATAAATATATATTAACATAAGTAAATCAAGAGAGAAAATCGAATTCTCATTATTAATATATAAAATTAAAGTTTTAGCCTATTAAACTACCTTGACTTTATAATATAATATTTTTCTGTTAATCATTTTATACGCTTTATATAACATGTGTTATTAAATAATAACTTTTTATTTTATTTAAATACGTCGTTATAACATACTGCTATTTTATTTTCTGGCACTATATAATAAATTTATATTTATTTGAAAAACTTTAATTTATGTTTATTCTTAGCTTGAAAGGTGAATTGAACACCTATCTTTATCGTATGAAAATAAGGTTTTACCTTTAAACTATTCAAGCTATATAGGGAAAATACTCTGAATCGAACAGAGAACCTACTGTGCCACATACAGTCGCTCCACCAATTGAGCTATATTATCCTATTGTAATCATATATTTTAGTCTAAAAATGCTATTTTTATTAATAGCATTAAAATTAAAACAGAAAATAAATTTTACCCTCCTTTTTTTTGGAGAAGTGATTCGAACACTCAATTTTAGATATCAAAAATCTAGGACTTACCCATTAGTCTACTCCAAATTAAGATATATACCTAATATATTTTTAGTTTAAATATAACCTTTTATATTAAATTTATAATATTTTTATATAAAATTGTTAATTTTATTGTATTCTTTATATTAAATATAATTTTACTTACTTATTTATTTATTAATACTTCAATAATATTTTATCTATACAATATTAATGACTATTTAAATGTAACATATATATATATATATAAATATACTCAAAAAAAAAAAGATAATAAATAAAAAAAAATTTTTTTGTTAATAAATTAATTATATTATTCGAAGAAGGACTTGAACCTTCATGAATTTAATCAATAAGACCTAAACTTACTTTGTCTACCAATTCCAACATTCGAACTATACTATAAAATTTTTTACATACAAATTTAATATGCTCAGAGTAAGATTTGAACTTACAACATAAATAGCTTCAATATTTCACTCTGCCAATTGAGTTATCTGAGCTATATTATATATTAGAAATTAAAAATTTATTTTGATAAATATTAAAGTAATGTTTAACAGTAAAAATTTTTATTAAAAAAAAGTTTTATCTTTATAAGTGTACTAAGATTTAAATATATATTTATAATAAGCTAAATTACAATACTACCATTGCATTAGACCCCTTCTATTATAACATTAATACATGGAAATATTAGGATTTGAACCTAAATAAGTTAGATGCAACCTAACTGTAATACCATTATACTATATTCCCTTATGTACAACTAAAGGGAATCGAACCCTTAAATTTCAGGTGGAAACTGATTATTTTACCATTAAATTACAGTTGCTATATTATTTATTAAATTAAAAATAACAAAAATAATATTTATTTTTAAATAATTTATTTGATTTAATATAATCAAATAAAGTCTATTTAGGTAGATTATAATAAATATTTGTTTCTTTGGCACTTTCTAAAATTTTATTAACCTGTAGTTAATAAAATATATTTTTATGTATAATAACTATAATATATATTTATTTTATATAAAAAGTATTACTATAAATACTTATATATTATCAGCACTCTCCATATTTACGATTTATTTTTATAATTTATTTGAAGAATTATATATTTTAACCTTTATATTTATATTTCAACTTATAAAGTATAAGTTAGATGTTTTATATTAAAATTTATTAGTTAAAATACAAATATTTACTTTATTTTTAAGATCATCACACTAATATCTTAGTTTTATAAAATTTTATTTATTTTTTTTTAATAAATTTTAATTTTATTGTTATAAAAAAAAATACTATTATATCCTAAAAAGGACTCGAACCTTTAAGGCATTAGCCTACAAGTTTTAAGCTTGTTATGTTTACCAATTTCATCACTAGGATTAAAAATAATGATTTTAATGCGGATAAAGGATTTGCACCTTTTTCTTTTGATCATGAGTCAAAAATGTTACTGTTACACTAACCCGCGATATAAGGCCAAAGTGAGTCGAACACTTATAATTACTGTTATGAGCAGTACACTCTACCAATTAAGTTATGGCCTCTAATTTAGGTATAAATTAAAACTTAAATTGAAATTAGACTAGACAGGATTCGAACCCGTGATATTAGCATTGAAAAAGCTATGACTTAGCCACTTGTCTACTAATCCTAAGCTCAGTACAAGTATCGCACTTGTGTCTATTGATTACAAAACAATTGCATTACTTTTATGCTAACCAAGCTAAATATAAGATACGTTAAATATTCAGTTATTTATAAAATTAGTACTTAGTATCTGAAAATCTCTAAATTATTACAAACTAAGCCTATTGCGTAATATTATTTTACGTATATTTAAGAAATATCTTAAGGTGAGCTTCGTACTTATATGCTTTCAGCACTTATCTCTGGCTAACTTAGCTTTTCTGCCATGCCTATGCTATACATTTAATTGAGTGAAAAAAACATTCTATAATAGTAATTATTATATAATAATCACTATTACATTAATATTTTGCACATAAACAACAGATAAACCAGAGGTTAACAAAACCATTATTCCTTTTGGATATAAGGCGTTGCCCAGGTTCCTTTCGTACAAGGTTAATCCTTATTATATTCTAATTCCCTCTAGAGGATAGAAACCATACTGTCTCACGACGTATTTAACCCAGCTCATGTAACTTTTTAATCGACGAACAGTCGTACCCTACATAGTTTCTGCATCCATGAGGATAAGTTAAGCCGACATCGAGGTGCCAAACCGCGCACTCATTTTGCACACTCTTGCGCAAATTAGCCTGTTCAACTTGTTATCATAAATTTTTATTTCCATTTTTCACAAAATGGTTCAGACTATTTCTTCATTTTTTTTTATTTTTATTAAACCTTATTATTTACCGGTAATTCAACCTTTAACTGCAAAAGCACCTATTTTACGTTTATTAACACCCATTGAATATTCTAAATGAGAACTGGTATTTCCTCTTAAATATACAGAAGATAATCCTTTAAAAGAAGAATCTGTATTTTTTAATCTTCCTTTTAGTTTTAATTTAAATATTGCTCTATCTGCTCTATTACGTCGAGTTAATCTA
>PCDL01000024.1:0-21384 GCA_002778095.1 Fragosphaeria purpurea | reverse complement strand
TGTTGCCAGGGTGAACTCGTCTCAGCCAATCAAATAAACGCTTCAACGAGCAGTTGCCTGAAGTGCTGCCTTCGCCCAACTCAGATTTCAATCAGCACTTCCTCAGATTTCAATCAGCACTTCCTCAGTACGTAGACGCCATCGGTTTCACATTTTTTTTCTCACTTCACTCTACTCAGCGTCGCCACTTATCTTCTTTTTCTTCTCTCTTCTCTTTCTTCCCCAAATCAAAAGGTGAGTATGTCTGTGTTTTACAACATGATCATTTCAAAACGAGAGCCCCATCCATAAGAAATAAAAGGCTTACTTTCGCAATAAACAGTGTCAACGCGTCTGAGGCGTAAAGCGACTCCAACATGGCCGGCCCTTATTTTAACCAAGTGACGAGTGTTGCCGCCCTCGCCAATATCCTTCGTCGAGAAGGAAAGGAAAGTCTGGGCGAGCTCTACCGAGCCCCGAACACGACGATGCCGTCCGCCAGCAACTGGGATCGCACGCACCTCTTGGCTTGCCGGGTGTTGATCAAGAACCCAACCAACTCTCCAGCCATTCTTCCCCTTATCAGGGATCACGCTCTGCCTCAAGATCAAAACTGGCCACCGTACATTGCGAACTTTCTCAACGGCCCACCGCCGGCATTTGCGAGTACGCCCGAGCATCAGCTCGTTCAAACCTGTGAACCATCAGGGCTTGGTTTGATTTGGTACGACCTGGCCGAGTTTTATCGTTCCGGGGAGTTTGTGAGCTCCAGCACCATACGGGGGGATCGTCGAGCCCGATGGACGAACGTTCGGTCGGCTTGGGCGGTTCGTCCTCGGAGCCAGCGAGTTTGTTTACCAGTGGCCACGTGCATGGCGGTGCGTCCACGATTAACTTCGCCCATTTGTGCCTTAGCTACGTCCTTAACTATGGGCCTCCCCAAGACGACCCTCCTCCGGGTCAGCCTCTGCAGCTAGACCAGCTTCGTCCTCGCCACCTTGTTGCTATGTCGAATAAAAACGACTGTATCATGGCCATATAGAGGCATCGAATTGGACGGCCATGGACGATGGTGGGCTGGACTTGCAGTTCTGGGACCCGCAGCTTCATACGCTGTCACTGGGGCTTGCCAATCCACGCGTGTGTCACATTGAAGCGAAAAGCAGATTTCGGGTGTTCGTCGATAACGAACCGGTTCCTTCTGACCTGGCTCTTGCCCAAATGACGGGCCAGGCAATCGCAATCTGCCAGGACACGGGGATTGAAAAGTACGGTATTTCTGCAACACCTCCCGAAGTTGCTTACATCAGACTAACGTGCCGTTTTTAGTATCGTAATGCTTTGCGTTACACATCAACACTTTCGCTTCTTAAACTTTCACGTGCCGAAATGGCGCTGGACGGCTTGGATAATCCTGGTCCTATCGATGATCTGACCGAAGACGCGTGCATTGTGGTGACATGCTCCGCATCGCTGGATATGTCAGAGCGCACGCATCGTGGTTTCTTTGTCCGCAATATCGCGGCATTGGTAAACTACACTCTTTTCGAGGCGAATGCCCGGTTTTGAAGCGGACTCTTATGACGATGAATGCACGCACGCCGACGTGCATCCGTTTAGGACTTTTTGGGGACGCGGGTCTTCTGCAGAATGCTTTGATAGGGCCATTGTCTCGACCAAAATATGCTACGTTCATTTTATTGTCATAGGGCTCGGTTTGGGAATGGCATATGTACTACGCGCCTACGTCTATTTAGAAGCAGTAGAGAGCCGACTTCTGGGCTACGAAGTAGTGTTAGTGTTAAAATGATCGTCAGCCTTATTTCATCATTCCGGTGCCATACATGTCCTCATGGGCTCGATATTTAGAGACTTTCTATACTGAACCTCGGCCGAGATTCTAAGTTCATTCTTGGAGGTCAAATGGCGACCTGAGTAAGAGAACTTACGTCTGACCGTCCCTTGTCCACGTGCAAATTGTGATCGTCCGGCTGTTTGATGTAATTAGATTGGAAGGGTTTTTGGAAACATCGTGATGGTAGAATAGAGGATGAAACTACTCTCGTTCTTAACATACTGCGGCAAAACACTCACTGTGGACCCAAGACACATTCACTCTAAAATTATTTTATACGATAAGGTTTGTACACCTCTTTTATCTTTTATACTTTGAGCTTACAGCCATAGCTAATCTATCACAGGTTCCCTTGAGAGCTATTCCAATCCAAATGATAAATCATAGGCGAGATGACGTTCTCGACTGCAGGCCCTCAATTACTTCCTTTGCTGCGCGCTCGCCACTGCGCACGGCACCTTCCATGTAACCCTTCCACTCCCCGGCCGTCTCCGTGCCCGCAAAGTGCAAGTTGCCGACCGGGATGCGCAGGGCGTCCGGCCCGAGCGCGTCCAGGACACCCGGCGTCAGGTGTGCGCAGGGGCAGCCATAGCCAGCCCACTCGTCCGTGGTCCACTCGTACAGGACCATCTCGACAAACTCCTCCTTGACCGTGTCCGCCGAGTCGAACAGGGCGCCGATCTGGTGGAGGAGCTGCGCTTCGCGCTCCGCGCTGGGCAGACGCGACCACTCCAGGGCCGGCGAGCCGCTCATGAAACAGGTCAGCGCGTAGCTGTTGTCGGCCGGGCTGCACGTGTCCCGCACGACTGCGGCGGGCCCCGTAAACGACTGCGCGAGGCCGCAGAAGCCCTTGGCAATCCAAAACGGCGACTTGAACACCATCAAGGCCTTGGAGTAGAACTCGCCGAAGCCGGCCGACTCGGCCCACGCACGCTTGACCGGGTGGAGGGCCGGGGTAAACTCGATCGTCTTGAGCACGGGGCTGGGGACGGTCGTGATCACCTTGTGCCCGCGGTAGACCGACCCGTCCCGCGCGACCACTGCGACGCTGCTGGGGTCCTCCTGGGCGACCTGCCGGACCGCTGTGTCGAGGCGGAGCGTGCCCTGGGGCAGCCGCTCGGCCAGCTGCTTCGAGACGGCTTGGGTGCCCTGGCGGATGCGCAGGTGCTGCCCGCCGCCCTTGCGGTCCGACCGCATCTGGAGCAGCCCGCCGCCGGATTTGCAGTAGTTGAGGAAGTAGAGCGCCGACACGTCGCGCGGTTCCACGCCGAGCATGGCCCGGGTCCATACGGTGGCCGTCCAGACGGCCTTCTCGGACGCGTTGTGGGACCGGAGATAGGCCTCAAAGGTCATGCTGTCGAGGCGCGTGTCCACGGGCCGGCACGCATCCACGGCCTGGCAATCGGCCTCGGTCTGGTCGCGGATGCGCGCGACGTCCGCCCGCGTGGCCCCGTCGAACTTGGGCAAATCGCCGTACGAAAACGGCGACACGCTCCCGTCGAGGTCCTGGGCGGCGACGTTCCCGGTCGTGTTCTGCTCAATCAGGTCGAGGCCGAACTCGCGGACGAGGGCCGTCATGCGCGGCTGGTTGACGTCGTTGATCCAGGCCGCGCCGAGCTCGAGGACGCCGCGCCCGCTGGAAAAGGGCTGGCTCCAGGTCTTTCCCCCGACGCGGTCGCGCGCCTCCAAGACGACAAACGACAAGCCCGCGCGCGCGATGTCGCGCGCCGCCGCGAGGCCGGCCAGGCCGGCCCCGACAATGACGACGTCCACGGACTGGACGGGGGCGGACAAAGCGCGGGGCACCGACGGGGTTGGCGTTGGGTTGGGCACGCCAGGACCGCATCCACCTCGAAGAGCCAGCCGGCGACGGCGAGCACGGGGACCGGCACGAGTGTCATGGCTGGTCGGTGGCCGCGTAGGAACCGCTGGATCGGGCGGCGGTGGAGCGGGCTTTTCGGGTCGTAGTCGACAACGTACACGGTGAACTTGGCAATGTCCCGGACGGTGGCGCCGGCGGCGACGATGACCCGGCGGAGTGAGCAGGGCCAGGTGAATCTGGGACTCGTAGTCGGCCGGCGCATGGCCGGACTTGGCGACGCCGCACTGTCCCGACACGTGGATGACCCTGGTGCCGGGGGCCGTGGCCGTGGCCGGTGCGTAGTACACCTTGGCCGTGTTCGACAAGTCAAGGATCTGAAGCCGCGACGCCATGGCGAATGCAGTGACGTTTCTGTAGAAGGGGAGTGGGAAGGTTCGTGGCGGATTCTACGGTAAAATTTGCTGAAGATGTACCATTTACGTCGAAGGGGTCTCGTGTGCTCCTTGGCTTTTATCCATCTACGGTGTTGCTCGTTGAGATGGCTTTCACCTTTCTGTGCCTACAGCAAACTAAACCTGACGGCTCCGACTCCAAGCTACACAGAGCTCGGTCGTATGCGCACTCTGACTTGTCATGCCATTGACCGATTATATGGGTCGATACATGGTAGAGCTTTTGTATCCATCTCGGGTGGACAACTCCACGTGGGACGCAAGCAGGGAGGGTTTCACGGAACTGGATGCTGTTGCTCGGAACTCGTGGCCATGTCTGATGCGCATCTTGCTGTTCCCGTAAAATTTCCGCAAAAATTGCGGAGGCGATGCTGGCACAAGGCGTTGCCCTCCGTGGTCGGGGGCAGACGGATGAGCCACAAGGGCGAGCTTTCGGCTCCGAGAGCTGGACAAGGTTGAAGCCCGGCTATTCGTCGCGGGGAAACGGATTTTGACGCAATGGATCTCCGCGTTGGGAGCTGCATGGTGTCGAACTACATATCTATGAATGCCGGTATAGATAGACGACCTGGCACACACAACGCAGTAGATGGGTTGATGTCGAAGCTCTCGTACACATAAGCTCGTCTCACCTCACACTCCACAACGGTAGCTTTGTCTGCTACGCCTCTTTGACGCAAAACGAACAAGATCAGATCAGCTTACTTGCCGCCGAAAAGATGACTTGGAACGTCGACTAAAAGACCCATCTCTGCTCATCGGGCAAAAACTACATCGACGGGCAGTGGGTGGACTCTGTTCCGGCAAGACCTTTGAAGTCCACGGTACGTCAGGATTCTGTCCCTTTCTGCATATTCTTCGTGTGGCATACTAATACCACGATGCGGTTCATCTAGACCCGGCGACTGGGAAAGCTGATTGGCACATGTCCTGAATCCGACGCCCAAGATGCCGACATCGCCATCAAGGCAGCCTCGGTGGCTTTTGCCTCGTGGCGCAGTCGCACGGGACGCGAGCGGGCACGCATCCTGCGCCGCTGGTACGAACTTGCTCCTCGAGAACGCGGACGACCTCGCCGTGCTCATCGGGTGGAGAACGGCAAGGCCCAGGTGGATGCGGCCGGTGAGGTCCTCTTTGCGGCGAGCTTCATCGAATGGTTCTCTGAGGAGGCGGGCGGATCCACGGCGACGTCGTGCCCCATAGTGCGCCTGGCTTCCGTGTCTCGGTTCTGAAGGAGCCGGTGGGGGTTTGCGGTCTCATTGCTCCGTAGGTTTTCTTTGTTTTTGGTCTCCCTTTTTTTTCTGGTACACTCTTCGGTTCCGAGCCTTCTCGCTCGGAGCCTATGTTGGCTCCACCACCGCTAACCACCCACTAATACATCGACTAGCTGGAACTTCCCGCTGCTATGGTGACCCGCAAAATCGGCCCTGCCTTGGCTGCCGGCTGCACGGTGGTGATCAAGACCGCCGGCGAGACCCCCTTTACCGCCAATGCGCTCGCCGCCCTGGGCGAGAAAGCCGGCGTGCCCAAGGGCGTCGTCACATCGTCTGCGCCCTGGACAACACGCCCGACGTGGGCCTCGCCCTCTGCGAATCGCCCGTCGTGCACAAGATCTCCTTTACCGGCTCGACGCGCGTCGGGCGGCTCTTGATGAAGCAGTCCAGCGACACGATCAAGAAGCTGAGTCTCCGAGCTGGGCGGCAACGCGCCCGTGCTGGTCTTCAACGACGCGGATCTCGACGTTGCCGTCAAGGGCGTCGTGGCCAGCAAGTTCAAGGTGTCGGGCCAGACGTGCGTCTGCGCCAATCGCATCTTCGTCCAGTCGGGCATCTACGACGAGTTCGTCCGGAGACTGGTGCAAGTCGTGCAGACGTTCAAGGTCGGGAACGGCGCCGACCCCAGCACGACGCACGGGCCTTTGATCCACGTTGCCGCGGCCGACCGGGGACGGCCGTCGTCGACGATGCTGTGAGCAAGGGGGCCAAAGTGGCCGTAGGCGGGCGCAGGAGACAGGATCTAGGTGGGTCAAAGCCCGGATGATGATTGCTGTGACTTTGTCAGCTTCAACGCCGTGCTGACGCGGCGAAACTAGGTCCCGGCTTCTACGAGCCGACCGTCCTGACGGACGTGACCGGCGACATGCGCATCTTCAAAGAGGAGATCTTCGGTCCGATCGCCCCCGTGCTGCGCTTCACGAGCGAAGAAGAAGCGGTCGATCTGGCAAACTCCTGTGACGTGGGCCTGGCGTCGTACGTCTACACGCAGGACATCAACACGGCTGCGCGGGTCACAGAGACGCTGCAGGTTGGCATGGTGGCTCTCACACGGGCGTCATGTCTGACGCAGCAGCACCGTAAGTGCCATCCGCGATCGAATGAAGACCAAAAAAAAAAGAAAATGAAGTAATGCTGACACGAGAAAACGCAGCTTCGGAGGTGTTGAAGCAGTCTGGGCTCGGCCGCGAGGGGAGCAAGTACGGATTGAAGACTACCTTCAGCTGAAGACGGTCGTGACCGGGAATATCAACGTCACGCACAGAGCACATATTTGAGACGCCTGTTTGTTGTATGAAATCCAAGCAGAGTTGACTCACCTGTAGGCCAACGTTAGGAACCATGGTAGTGTTTGCACTCTTTTTCGAGACTGCTTCAATATCGTGGGAGCGTATTGCGATGTACTGCTAATTGTGATAGTTTGTCGTCACCAATTTATAACTTGAAAGTATACTTATTATATTGTATTTCGAGCTGATCGTCGTAATTCTAAGGTGGGTTTGGAAAGCCTACCGATCCTTTTATGTGCTGGGATGCCATCGGCATGTCGAGCTGAGGAAGACGGACGGCTCTGGCAGCTCAGCTTTGCGATGTTACTCCGTGGCCTACTCTGTAATACTGTAGGTAATCAAAAATCATGTTGTATTTATACGGGGAAAATATTATTACTCCGTGCTTTAACCCCATGAGTCTCGTAATGAGCCTCGTCATTAAGTCTTTTCTGATGTTTAACCCACCTCGAGCAATACAACATTGAGACCAAGAAGTTCCCATTTCGAGCGTCTTCGCTGTCGAATTTTCTAGGTTAATAGATGGCTTTTTTTTTTTTCGAGTAATATTTTTGCCAGGTAGCTCTTCACGGCTGTTGGTAATCTATTATCGGTGCGCTTTTTACTCTGGATGGTGCCATTACCAAGCGTGTGGCTTGGCTTGGATCGGTTCACAAACCCCCCACTGATCCACCTCCCTACGACGCTTGTCAGAAGCCGACAACGCTCCCTCCTGATAGCCCAGAAACAGCCAAGCTGTTCTATCGGTAGGAGGCGTCTCCGTAATACGGCACAGATAACGTCGGTCCCTTGAGCTGGGCTACACCGTAAAGTAACCGGCCTCGGCATCATCTAAACAAGTATGAAAGCGGTCATCTTTTCACTGCCTCAGACGTCCATATATTCTCCCAGCTTACTTTCCAACAGTCCTCACAATCCGGAGTAACCACCATGGCCGGCAACAAGGCCCGGGTTCTCGTCTTCGGGACCGGCGGCGTCGGCACCATGGCCGCATATGCCCTGGAGATCGGAGGCAAGGCGCGGGTCACCGCCGTCCTGCGCTCCAACTACGCGGCTGTACAGAAGGACGGGATGACCATCGACTCGATCGAGCACGGCCATGACATCAAAGGATGGCGACCAAGCGAGAGCAAGTTGTTTGATTGATCCTTTTTTCGTTTCTTGTTCATATTGGCTACTGACCAGCCGCAGTCCGAAACACCGTCCCCGATGTCGTCAAAGAGAAGCTGGAACCCTTTGACTTCGTTTTGGTCACCACGAAGAACCTTCCCGAGGTCTCGCCGACGGCGGCGAGCTCATCGAGCCCGCCGTCACCCCCGGCACCACGGCCATCGTGCTGTCGCAGAACGGCCTCAACATCGAGCAGCCCTTCGTGTCGCGCTTCCCCCACAATCCCATCATCAGCAGCATATCTACGATCGGCGCCACAGAGAAGCCCCATGGCGTCGTCTTGCACAACGACACCGACGAGCAAAAGATCGGGCCCTTTCACAACCCCGGCGTGGCGGCGGAGGTAGCCGAGGCCGCGGCACGACGCTACGTCGAGATCTACAACGCCTGCGGCAAGCTCAGCATCGTCTACGAACACGACGTCCTCACGACCCGCTGGCGCAAACTGATCTACAATGCCAGCTTCAACTCCGTCGCCACCCTGCTGCGGATGGACACCACCCGCATGCGCATGGCCCAGCACGTCATCGACGACCTGATCAAACCCATCATGCGGGAGATCATCGCCGCCGGAAACGCGGCGGGGGCCGACCTGGACCCGGACCTGGCCAACACGATCGTTTCAGCGACCCGGAGGAAGCTTTCTTTTCCCCCAGCATGTTGCAAGACATGGAGAAGGGCAATTTGATGGAGATTGAGGTCATTGTGGGCGAGCCGTTGCGAGAAGGCGAGGCCCGCGGCGTACCCATGCCCACGCTGAAGGTGATCTACGGCCTTTTGCGAGGATTGCAAGTGAGAATCAAGGAACAGCGGGGATTGTGGGAGCCCAAATTCGAGCCGGGCAACCCATATAAGCGTCGGTAGGGATGGAAAATCGGGTTGGTGTCGACAACCGATTGGCATCCAGTCGTGTCATGCTGCCGTCCTTCGGCAATGATACTCCGGCAGTGGGAGGTAAGCGCCGAGTATTGACAGCTGAATTGAATGACACGATACGACGTACATTATCTAGAGTGTCCTGGTTATCCGTGAACTGTCTGTGCATGACGTGTGGACGGACTTGCCCTGCAGGTACGTAGTTTTGGGCAGTTCGTGGCGTGCGAATAGACGAATACTATTCAGTGAACGAGCAGGTTTTCCCCAAACCTTGACAGCAAATAATATGCCACCATGCGGCTGTCCGTTTAGTCTCATTGCTAGATCATTGGACACCAGCAGTAGGACACGGTACATTACCGGCCGAAGACGCAAGTCTGCTCGGCCACATCCAAGCCATGTTTTGAGCCGCGTTCTGACGAGAACACGTTTCATGGTTGGCGAGGTCGAGAATCTGTGTTAGGGTTTAAATTTTCATGGCCGTGGACGGCGTGCCCATCCCGACGGATGCAACGCTTAGATGGCCGGCCAGGCTGCAGGTCGTTGGGCAGATGGCGTGGACGGACAGCGTGGACGACGACCTGGCTTGCAAAATACAATAAGCTCGGAGCAACGTAAAATACCGCTACATCGTATTTCCGCTTGTGAAAACTTGGCGGCGGCTTTGGATGACGAACCATAAAGGTAATTTCCCGTGTGTTGTCGTTGAACGGAAAATCCGCGGAGCATCGCGAAAAGGGGCAAATCGCTGCAGCGCTCCGCGGACAGCGGGCCAAACAACACCACGCGCTCTTGGATTTTCGTGGCTTAAATATTATGCTGCCTACAATCCGAGCAAAGTGGTCGTCTCTCAATATATTTCACTTCATTTATTCTTTTACTTACAGTTGGTTGACCGTGCCGTGATGATTGGACAGTCTATCCGGTGTGCAACATTTCATAACTTTGTTTAACTTTATACATTCATTCCCAAACCACATCTACGGCTGCAGGTTCAGTCAACATGGCCGGTCCGGAGAAAACGGAAAATCTCGACGTCGAGGCAGACCGAGGTTCGGTCGAGAACAAAACTGAATCGGGCCACGAAACAACAGACGACGCGGAGGAAAATGCTCGCGACATTGTCGACTTTGAGGGACCCGATGACCTGGAAAACCCCATGAACTGGTCGGCCCGCAAGAAGTCGTTTACCATCTTTCTCGTCACGATGATGACGATTCTCTCGTACGCGTGTACCCCTTGTGGCCCTTTTTTCATATTATTGCGACCTCACGAGAATATGCACTGACGCGAAAAAAAAAAACCACAGTCCCATCGGCTCCACCATCAGCTCCGCCGCCGCCCCCGAAATCATGGCCCATTTCCATTCGACCAACCAGACGCTCGGTGCCTTTGTGACGACCGTCTACCTCCTGGGCTACACCTTTGGACCCATGGCCATTGCTCCTCTGTCCGAGATGTACGGCCGCTCGCCACTGTACAAGGTGTGCATCGTGCTGTTCGTCATCTTCAACGTCGCCTGCGCCGTGTCCCCGAACCTGGCGGCCCTCGTCATCTTCCGCTTCCTCGCGGGCGTTGGTGGCTCGTGCCCCGTCACGCTCGGCACGGGCAGCATCGCCGACATGATCCCGCACGAGAAGCGCGCCGGCGCCATGGCCGTCTACGTGATCGGCGTGATCCTGGGCCCCGCCGTCGGCCCCGTCTGCGGCGGCTTCTTGGCACCCGCGGCCGGGTGGCGCTGGACGTTTTGGCTGATGGCCATCGCCGGCGGCGTGGTCGCCATCGCGGTGCTGCCCACGCTGCCGGAGACGTACGCCTACGTGCTGCTGCAGCGCAAGACGCGGCGCCTCGTCAAGGCGACGGGCAATCTGCGCCTGCGGTCCAAGCTCGACTCGGGCCGCACGGCGCGGGAGCACTTTGCCTTTTCGATCGGCCGGCCCCTCAAGATGCTCTGCGTGCCCGTGGTGTTTCTGCAGTCGCTGTACGCCGCCGTCGTCTACGGCTACCTCTACCTGTGCTTCACGACGTTCCCGGCCGTTTTTGGCGACCAGTACGGCTTCGGCACCGGCCCCGCGGGTCTGGTCAGCCTCGGGTTTGGGGTCGGCAGCCTCATCGGTGTCGTCTTCTGCGGCGCGGTGTCGGACCGGCAGTCGGCGCACCTGGCCAAGAAGCACGGCGGCGAGCGCAAGCCCGAGTACCGTCTGCCCTTGATGATCATGAGCAGCGCGCTGATCCCCGTGGGCCTGTTCTGGTACGGCTGGTCGGCCGAGGCCAAAGTGCACTGGATGGTGCCCATCATCGGTACTGGCTTCCTCGGCTGCGGCGTGATCGTTACCTATGTACGTTGCCTTTGTTCTAGTTATCAGGCAACTTTTTTTTCTTTCTTTTTTTCGATAGCATGCACTCTAACATATAATTCTAGATGGCAAGCACGCTCTATCTCATCGACGCCTACACCGTCTACGCCGCGTCGGTGACGGCGTCGGGCACCATCTTGCGCTGTCTGATCGCCACGGTGCTCCCTCTGGCCGGCAGTTCCATGTACGACCGACTTGGTTTCGGCTGGGGCAACTCGCTTCTCGGCTTCATCGCCGTGGCGTTCATGCCGCTGCCGGTGGTCTTCTACGTGTACGGCGAGCGCATTCGCAAGACAAAGCGATTCCAGGTGAACTTCTAGCTGTGGCCGAGTTTGATGAAAGAGAAGAGCGAAGGGGTATGAATGGCAGGGAGTATTCAGGAGAAGACAACCGAGTGGATTTTGCATAGGATAATCATGGGGTCGCATATAAGGATAGATTCTTCACAGTTGTATTAATTTATTGAATTATTAGTTAGTAATTAGAGAGTAATTAGATAGAATCATTATCTCTGGAGTTCCTGAATTTCTCGCAACGGTGAAAGTGTCATCTAGACTTTACGAGAGTCATAATAACGTGTTCAATTATGTGTATATATTTAGATACAGTATTTATACAGGCACCAACCTGGTTTTGTTTTCTAGGCGTCTGAATGCTGTAGTTGGTGGAGAGGAGTCATCCATTTTGCGGCAAGTTATATTGACGTTTATAATGTCTTCTTGGCGTTACTTAAAAAGCCTAGACTTACATAGAGGAAACGAGAAAAGGATGGACACTTCCATAAACCGGGACACGGGGGCGAAGCTCGAGGTGGTCCAGAATTAAAGCCGTACTGCGGTCCGGAGTTACCAACGTTCGGAGCTAAAAGGCCCTCCGCGGCTACTCCGCGGGCGACTCCACTGCTCCGCGTAGGGGGCTTTAAGACAAGATGAACCACATCCAGCGCATATTTATTATCTACTTATCCATATTTCATGAATGCGTCAGGTTGCACCACCCGCTGTCCCGCGGAGATTAATATGGCCTCTACGACGAAGAACACCACTATGCCGGCGCCTAACAAGGCCCCCCCTCGGACAAGCCGCAGGGGTCACTACTCGTGCGAGTTCTGCCGAGCGCGCAAGCTGCGCTGCAGCCGGCCGATTCCTTGCACGAACTGCGTGGCGCGTGGAAAGAAGTGTGTCCTGGTAGACACAGACGTCCGCGTTGAGCCAGTGAAGCCCAGCACGCTCGTTGCTGTTGCCGAACATCAGCAGCCGCATCAACAGCAGCCGCAGCAACCACCAGAGGACCTCCTTCGGGAAGTTCAGAGACTGAAACAGTTGGCTCACGATCTCGAGCAGCGGATAGCACAGGGTGGGACGACGGTGACGGTCCCGCCGTCCGGCCGGGGCACCGTCGAAGATGCTGCGGTGGCCTTTCCCGGCGCGGCGCCGTACAGCCCGGCGTCCAGTTTCTCGACACAGGCGCCGCCACTGCCCGTGCTGACACCCGCGACTACGCCCGCCGACAGCCTGAGCCCGATCGGGGCCGTTGTGACGCATCTCGACCGCGTGTCCATGGGCAAGGGCTCGTATGAGCCGCCTGTCTGGTCCGGATGCCAGGACAGCGAGTACAACAACAACAACAACAGCGAGAACAAAAACGGCCTCGTGGTCAAAATTGAACACGTCCATGCCATCCCCACGGCGTCCGCGTATTCGTTCAGCATCGTCAACGACCGGCTAGACGCTCCGGCGCGGTGTGTGTACCTGCCCCAATACAGACAAACCCTGGTCCTGCTCAACCCGTTTCTCCAGCATGTCAACTACCTCTACCACATCGTGCACCACCCGTCGCTCCCCGACATGGTCCGCAATCTCTACGACGGCGTGCAGCGGGCCGACGGCCGGCAGTCCCTGCCTCTGGGCCGCATCGTGCTCCTCCTTGCTATCATAGCCACCGGCACATATTTGTACAGCCCGCCTACTGGCGACGGCATGACGATGCGGAATGGAATGGGCGACGACACAGCGGAGAACCCCTTGTTTCCTTCGCGGCGCGCAGCGGCCGAGCAGACGTCCATGTGGATTCAGGCTGCGCTGAACGTCTTGGACGCCGTGCTCCGCGGCCCCGCGCCGCCAACACTCGAAGCCGTGCAGGGCATCATCACGCTGTCGTTTCTGGTCGGCAACGTCGACGGCGTCGCCTTTCGGTACCGCTACCTCGTCTCGACGGGCCTGCTGCTGGCCCGCGAGCTGGGCCTGCACTGCCTCGACCACGCGTCCACGAGCGCCGCCGCGACGGCATCTTGGAACCCCGTGGAGCGCGAGATCGGCCGCCGCGTGTGGTGGTACTTGGCGTCGACGGACTGGCTGCTGGCGGCGCGCCACAACAGCCCGGGCGTGGCCATGTACCAGACGCACCCGCACCTGATGCGCGTCAACGAGCCGCGCAACATTGACGACACGCAACTCACGGCCTGCGGCCCGGAGCCGCCCGACCAGCCCCTGGCCCAGCCGACCGGCATGTCGTACTTTCTGCAGCGGTTGCGCCTGGGCAAGATCACGCGCACCATCATTGACCAAGCGCTCACGGCTCCGGGGTCCTCCTCCCCCCCCTTCCTGTCGCATCCGCTCCTCGCCACAACGGCCGCATCCAACGCCGCACTGGACCAGATGCTCCGCGAGCTGCCGCCCTTCTTCCGTCTCGAGACCTACGGCAAGACAGACGAGGATTTTGCCCGCTCAATTGTTCACAGAGCTGGCGAAGGTAGCAACGGTGATGGTGACGGCGACGGTGATGGTGACGGCGACGGTGACAGTGTCCGGGAGGGCATCTTCATACAGGCGTACATGCTGCACGCACTCATCCACACGCAGCGCTGCAAGCTGCACCTGTCGTATCTCACGTCGTGCCAGGCCGCGTCGAGCAGCCGTCGTTCGACAACCGCCGCACTGACGTCTACGGCTACGGCGCCGGCAGCGCCCGCGTCGTCCTCCTCGCGCGCCATCTGCATTGACGCCGCCCGTCAGATCATCCGCGCCGAGGCGATGCTGAAGCGCTGTGCGCGCAACCACCCCTTTGTCAAGAACCGCCTGACGTGCACCTTGTACGGCGTGTTTCTCGCGAGCATTGTTCTGCTAGTGGACTTGTGTGCTGCTCTTGGCGAGGAGAAGGACGGTGATAACGGTGATGTTGGCGACGGCGACACCGACCAAGCCCGCCACGGCAACAGGACGCAGGTGAACAGCGCACAACAACAGGACGACGCCCGCGAGGCCCTGCGCATCGTCGCCGACGCGAGCGGCCACTCGCCGTCCGCCGCCGAGCTGTACGCGGCACTCACACAGCTGGTCGCCAAGTACCGTCCGCAGCTCCTGCTCCCCGTGCCTGCGGCGATGTCGGCGCCCGTGCCGACTGCAGGCCCGGCCCCGGATTGGTACGCAGCGCCGACGGCGGCCACGGATTTTGGCGTACCCGTTGTTACGCCCGCTGCCGCCACCATGCCGCCGCTCATGGCCAGCCAACAGCCGCCGAACGCAATCGCCTTGCCGCCGATGTTTGACGGCTTTGATGATTTCAACAATTTTCAGTGGGACGATCTGCTGTCCGGCGTGGACTCGTCGCTGTTTTTGTGAGAAAACAACGAAAGAAATATCATGCTCTTCAATTGAATTGTCACCGGCGCAACTTATGATACCCATTCAACACCCATTGGTCGATCTGGTGTTGCGGGCTTTTGCTTTTGTTTTTATTTTATTTTATTTTATTTTATTTTCTTATGAACCATACATTTTTTCTCGTGTTTTATACTAGATACCCCAAAGACCAAAAAATACAAACTCAGCACGCAATATTTGGCCGAGATTATCGAGTCGTTATGTTGAGGTCCAGCTCGTTTTGGTCAACCCCAAAGCAAGGACACTTTGTGCCACCACTTGTGCTTGCCCTCCTTTCCGGCTTCTTCCATCCGAGTCCACATGTCCGCGTCGGCCTCGACCTCCCTTTGTCCGGTCACCAAGTCCACGTCCTCGGGCCGGACCAACCAGCGGTCCTTGCGGCCGATGGTGAATTTGTGGCCGAGCCACAACACAATGAAGGCGACAATTCCAATGTACGTGGTCAGGAAGCCGCTGGCCGTGAACCGGCCCGGGAAGAACAGCGTGAAGCCGTTGGCCAGCAGGAGGAAAACAAAGAAGAAGAGGCAGATCCACGCGGCGTAGGGCTGGATGGTGGCCTGGTACGGCACGGCGACCCCCTGGCGTTGACGGGCCTTGCGGAACCGGATGTACGTGATGCAGCACATGGTCCACGACATGAAGCCGCCGGTGTTGGTGAGGCTGACAAACCAGTTGAACACCTGACCGGCCTGCGTGCTGCAGCTGAGGTACGCGAGGAGCGACAGGCAGCTGCAGGCCATCACGGCGTAGTACGGCAGACCGTACCGGTTGCACCGCTTAAAGACGCCGGGTGCGTTGCCAATCAGGGCCAGCGAGTAGAGTGACCGGCTGGCCATGTAGAGGTACGAGTTGCCGGCGGACCACGCGCTCGTCAGGATGCCCGCGTTGACGATCGACGGTAAGACGCCGATGCCCGCGTTGCGGATGGCGATGACCCAGGGCGAGCCGTTGGCGTTGCCCGCGCTGGTCGTCAGGCCCTTGGCGGTCGAGCTGCAGATAGCACCGATGGCGATGGAACTCAGCACGTAAAAAAACGTGAGGCGGTAAAAAAAGCGGCGGCAGGCCTTGGGCAGATTCTTACGCGGGTTGCGCATCTCGCCGGCCGTAAACACGATCAGCTCGGGGCCAAAGTAAAACGAAAACCCCGTAAAAACCCAGGTATACAAGAACGACGTAAACCGGCCGCCGGCACCGCCGACGATATAGGGGTGCACCGCGCCCGGGTCGTTCCAATAATGAAATCCCAGCCGTGTGTGGTTCGGCCCGCCGCCGAGCATCAGGACCAACGACAACATCAGTAAGCCCAGGATAAGGATAACTTTCAGCGACGCGAACCAGAACTCTGACTCCGCATAGACGCCCACAGGGCACAGGTTAAGGCCGACGATGACGCAGAGCATAATGGTGATCCAGACGGCGATGGGCACGTGCTGCGGCCAATAGTTGATGACGATGGACGCCGTGGTGATCTCTTCCGCGGCGAGGATACCGAATGAGTAAACATAGAGCCAGCCGAGGGCGAAGCCCAGCGAGCGCGACGTCATGCGCGTGCAGTACGACGACATGGAGCAGCCGGAGACGGGACTGAACGTGCCGATCTCGACGACGGCGGTGACCACACCGTACACGAGGAGGGACATGAGGCAGTAGACGGCGAGCAGAATGCCGGGCCCGCCCGTGGCCAGCGCCTGACCGGAACCGACAAAGAGGCCCGTGCCGATGGTGCCGCCGATGGCCAGCATCTGGGCTTGGCGGGACCCAATGTCTCTCCTTGTGCCGGCCTTCTCGGACAACGCAAACCGCTGGCCTTGTCCCTCAGACTCCACTTTGGCGATGTTTGCCTCGCCCGTCACGCCGTCGTTCTCCTTGCTGTACAGCACGCCCGGGGGTGTGTACTCTGGAGAAGCCATTGTGTAGAGAATTCGGGCCCGGGAAGTAGGGTGAGAGTTTGTCGGTGGAAGTTTGTCGAGACGAAAGCGAAGAGCAACAAACCCAAAGATGGCTGGGGATGTAGAAACCGGTGACCCAATATTTATCCTCTGGAAGTATATTTTTTCTTCTTTATCTATATTGTACTTATCAACTGCGAGAGGAACAGCCATTACGGGTAAAACACCACGGTTCCTACCACATCCTCTAATCTAGGGAGTACTCTGGTACGTAATACGAAAAGGATCTGCGGTGGTGGCAGCAGTTCCAACCAACAAGCCAACCAACCCTTGAATAGACAACCTTGTTTAATTTCGTATGACAGAACTTTATCGCAGCTAGATATTCTCTTCCTTCCGGTACACGGTGCATCACCTCGGCATCGTTCCTACGGTCGTATCCTCGTATCAATATGTCGTACGCTGGGCTTGAGCAGCCCATTTTTTGTCTACGGTAAAATGTTTTACGGCACTATTCGTCCCCAGACGTTGCAGCCGTCCACTCCCCGCATCGAGGTTTTTGCCACTGCATGCATGGTACTGGGCTCCACGGTATTCCCGTCTGTCTATGTTGATGTCACTGGTGTAAAGAACCCATACGGAGTACGTCGTACGGAGCGTGGAGTAGATAGATAACCAGGGAAACCCGCATGACGTCCCGTCGATCCTTTCTGTTCAATATAGAATAGGAAGGTCGTATTAGCAGCCATGCCAGAACTAGTTAGCTGGACCGAGGCTGGTGTTTTGTTTGTTGCTCTGACCTACTTTCCATTCTGTGGCTGTGATATAACGCTGTCGTGTGCATTTCTCTTCCACACGAACAGGGGCCACGATCCGTTTAGTATGCCACTCTGTTTCCTTGGACTACTTGCTACAAGGAACAGAGGTAGATGTGGCGACGTCTAAGAAGCATTTCCTTTCCAGTTTTTTATCCACTTTTTTTCACGTTCTCCTTCATTGTCGACAAAACTTTCATCCTTTGCGTTCTGAGTTTTATGGGATGGCGCTTGGTTTTAATGGGCGTTTTTGAACAAGCTGTTTTGGGGCAAAGTACATACCACAAGGGGCCCAATTTTGGTTTAATGCGTGGTATATTATTGTTTTTTTTTGCAACTGTTTATTCTTTGGATTGGGACCTGTATAATTTTGGGTTACGAACTGTTACGCTATACGTTTCTGGCAGGTTACGGTTGCCCTTCGCGGAGGGATAAGGGAGAAAGAAAAAAAAAAAGTACCTTGCAAAAGGAAAGCCCCAAGGGAAAAAATCAAAAGAGGGGGACGAAATACGAACAAAGAAGAAGTATACTTGGGGGGGGAAGGATTATGGTATGCCTGCTACCTTGTACATTAGATGCGAACGGACGGCCATTTTTTGATTCAAAATCCATAGGAATACAACACTACGGGAGTTGACAACAATTCAATGAAAGCGAGGGAAAATAAATTACCCCCAGACAACATGCAAAGCAACCAGAATAAGAAATACGCAAAAGGTACCTCGTACATAGAGAGGCAATGCATGATGGTGACGGTATATGGCCTGACACTGTCGGGGAGGTTAGGGTCTTTTTTTTTTACCGTGTATTTTTCGTCTGTTACGTCTTCTCGCGGTGGTCTGTATAAGTTCACTCGCCTCTTCCAGAGTGGTCGCGGGCGACATGACAGAGCAGAGTTTTTGCGAAATTTCGTCATTGCCGTTTCGTGCAAGAGGCGCCTTATTTTCGCTGGGCGTTTAGCGGATGTCTGTTCTTGTTGGTTTTTATTTTATTTTTGTTCTGTCATTTTTTTCTGTTGGACTTGAAAGGCTGGACCACTCGCTATGCAGTTGATCCTTTGTTTGTTTTTTTGTTTCTTTTGGAATAAGAAGTGTCCGCTCGGCCCCGGGAGGCACGCCGTATGTACGGATTAAGACTTGTTTGTTTTGGCTCCTACAGAGTGCTACGGTGGAAATTATTCCACCCGTGGACGATTCTGTTGCAGCACGAGGTAGTTGTAAAAGCCAGACACCAAAACGAAATCACAGACAGTACGTCGTCATAGACAATCATCACGTCTAACAAGCAAAGATAGAGACAACAGACAAAACTAAAAAGCCAAAAGAAAATAAAAAGAAAATCAAAAAATCAAAACTCGGCTCTACATCCCCCATGAGGACGACTTGCTCTAGAACGGTCTAGCATACGCACGCCTGCCATCGCCACCACCCCATGTCCTAGTTTTTGATGGAAAGATATGTACGGCAATATCAAGAGCAAAAGCACGAAGAGCGGAGAGCATTGACCACCCTTTGATATGGCTGGGAGGGGAAAAAGACTGTTGTTGCAAGCCCACAATTTCATATGTCGATCCCTCGTCCTTCTTTTTTTTTTTGTTTATGGACTGCGGAGTTGCCTGCTGCTAGGTTCTGAATCGCTCCACTTGTCCAGTCACCTATATCTGGGTGTTGTCGTCTTTTGTCTCACCTGTCAACGCGTCCGCCAGCCTAGTAGAGATGTCTGACCTGCCGCCTATGGGGGCCCTTTCTCTTGCCTGTGAGACATCATGACCGCGAGACACGCCGTGATGAACACACAAAGCTCCTCTCTCCAAAGTCAATCCCCTTCTCTCAAAAAAATCTGTCCCTCATTGCCCCTTTTCCCTTACCCCTGCCTCTCAATTTTTGGGGGGGGGAAGGGTTTCAACTCGACCCCATCTCGGCCTCGGCAATGATGAACCTCGTACCTTTTACGCCCCCTTTTTTTTGCTTTCTTTTTCAGAGGAGAGAGAGAGAGACATACAGCGACGATCGCCTATTTCCTTGGCCTTGGAATAAGCGCGACCGCCAAGAGCATATTTTTTCTTGCTGGGCCGGTTGTACGTACTGTTTCGCCCCATAAGGTCGTTCGTCTTGTATGCAGAAAGCACGCACTGGTCACAGTTTTTTCTTTTAAGAGTACGCTGGGGCGAATGTCTCTCGGTGGCCTACGTCGTAGCCATCGGCCGCACTTCGCACCCATCCGGCCGGCTCCAACAGAAACGCCACCACCTCGAAACGCCTCTTTCTGTTGGTTCCCTACAGCTTGAACCTCTTTCTGTGTTCACCTTCTGACCGTGTTTTGTCTTGCCCCTTCACCTGGGAAACCGCCCCAGCATTATTTCATATTTTATTTTATCATTTATTTTTTCCCTAGGTGTGACTCGGCCTCGTATCTCGTTTGCTTCTTTCTCCTGGTCACCTTTTCGTCTTGACCGTTCCCCCTCTTCCTTCTTACTCACCTTTCTCTCGCGGAGATCGTTCTCTTCTGGAGATCCTTGGCTCCTGGATGGGTGCCCCTATCTCGTGTGCACGTCGCTGGCTGCTCATTGGCTTCGTCGGCTTTGCACCTTTTTGGCGTTACTTTTCTCACATCCTATGCCCTTTTTGCCCCTGGTTTTTCTTTCTTTCTTTTCTTTCTTACACTTCTCTTGGCCCCCTTGACCTCCTACTTCTCCCCCCCCCCTCTTCTTCTTTGTCTCTCGCTCTCTCTCTCTCCCCGCAGCTTGGGAGTAGATAGATAGCTCCTTATCAGGAGAGAAGTGACGTCTTTCGTCCATCGCGCGATCCTCATCCGTCTTGTTTTTTCCCCGGTCCCTCGCTCCCCAATCCGTGGCCCCTTATTGGCATGTTGTACGGTGTTCGGTGGACGCTAAACGAACATCATCCTGTCCCCCGCACAGTCTGTCGATCTTGTGACTTTTTTGTGTTTGTTGCTATGTCTTTCTAGAGGAAAGCGCCGTGTTATCCTTTTCCACCAGAGAGTTGCCAAGGAATAGGTGAATAGACAAGGTTTGCTCTTTCCCCCCCCCCCCCCCCCCCCAATTTTCCCCTACGCCGGGCTGAGAATCATATCGACACATCTATGGTGGCTCGTTGTTGTTGTACGATTCTAATTGGATCGCTCTGGCGTATCTTGGTTATCCAATCGATCTCGGCACTGGAGTGAGCAGCTGGGACCATTGCCATTTACTGTACTCTGTCCACCGTAATAAAGTGATTAGGAACGGGCAAAAAGGGACTGCAAACGGTGCTTTTGCTCTGTATTTTTGTCCAGTCCTCCTTAATACATACTACGTTGTACCTTTACACCCATTATGGAGCCAATGGTGCCAAGCGACTATTGGGCCCAAGTGCCGTCGTCGTACATTCATGGTTGTACTCGTTTATTGTATGCAACCTTGGCAACCGCTTCTCGATCCCAATCGGACGAATTGCATCTGTTTCTCTTTTTGGTTTCTGAGCCAAGAGCCTGGAAGAGGAAAGGCCCCGTTTTGCTTCCCACCCTCTATTTTTTGTTTAACTGGGGGGCCTGTGTATCTGGCCAATAAGACGGCTTTATTCCTTAAGGTTTCTTAGCTACGGGGGGTGGAAATGGAAAAATACAACATGGCCATGTTGAAAGAGGGGCCTGGCTGCAACATAGTAGTCGTTTTCAGTACAGATCCTTTTGCTTTCTGTTACTGTTCATCTGCTTCCACTCCGTATCCCGTTTTGCAGTCGTCATCATCGACTATGAAAAGCGTTGTCCTCTCTGTGGCGTCTTGTGGCTTACTATATGTATCTTGCAGTATATCCAACGCCACAAAATGCGTGGCGGGCAGTTCGGCCAAGCCGGGGAGAGTTGATGGTGTCGTGCTGCATTGGCAATGTAAAAGGTTATCCGTGGACTCTACGGAGTACGGTATCATCCATTGTTCTGCGTAT
>PCDL01000015.1:0-17808 GCA_002778095.1 Fragosphaeria purpurea | reverse complement strand
GAATGAAACAGTGCGGGAGGCGGGACAGAACGGATGTCGGCTTGAAAGAAGGGCGGACAAATGGCAAGGAACGGACGGAGAACGAAGGCAACGGACGACTGGGATTTCGATGGATGACGGTTCGGGACAGTTCGCTTCTTGTTTGTGTTACATTTAAGGATTTTTTCTCTCTACTGGTAAAGAAGGCGGACGGCCAAAGGCGTGTGTCCCGTGCTAAGGGGAATGGAAAAGGGATCTTATGACGGATGGCTTTGTGTTCACGGGAAGGTTGCACCCTTTTTTTGCCCTTCAGTCGTTGCCCTTTTCCAACAGCGGTAGTACTAATATAATCCTATCGCGGTGGTCGGAAAGTTGCTGCGAAAAGAATACGTGACAGAAAAGCAGTCGATTTTACCCGCGTCTGTTGTAAGGCGAAGAGTTGTTGGTGATGAGGGATCGGGCCCAAGTCAACTCCAACCCATTGACCAATCAATTGAGCCCCGCCATGAGGACGCAAGGTGTAACTTGAATGTCGCAATTGTCGACGCAGTGGAAACAGCCCGAGTTTTCTTCATCTGGATTGCGCTGCTTCCCTTTCCGTTGTCTCTAGTGAGGTGAGAACAGAAGAGATGCGACGATGACGCCCATTCTACTGCGCAACGGCATCTCGTTGAGGTGCTCTCTGCACCTCGCCTTCCTGGTCGGCGCCGTGTGCCTCGCCGTCTTGCTCGCGCCTGTCGCCGCTACGGTTGCCGGCCAGAAACCGCTGGCGGCCGACGAGGCCGATGGGATCGACGGGACCAACCGGCCCGACCATCACGGTCAAGTCACCACAAGCGACGGCAGCCCCTTTGACGACACCTTCCGCCGGCGTGTCGCCGACACGCTCGCCGCCTGGCACGTCCCTGGTCTCGCCGTCGCGGTCGTGGATGGCGACGCCACCTGGACCGCGGGCTTCGGCACCGCCGAGTTTGCTCCCGCTTCAAACGGCGACGCGGCGGCGGCGGCGGCGCGACGAACACCCCCGTCGACCCCGACGCCACCCTCTTCTACACCGCCAGCACCACCAAGGCCTTTGTCGCCGCCCTGCTGTCCCTGCTCATCGACGAGCACACCGTCGTTCCGGGCACCGGTGGGGACCACCTCGGCTGGGCCACCCCGCTGGCCGCCATCCTGCCCGGCGATTTCGTCCTCGCCGATCCCTGGGCCACCACGCATTTGACGGTCGCCGACGCGCTCGCCCACCGCACGGGCCTGGCCGCGCACGACCTGGTGCGGGCGCGGCGGCCCTCGTTTCGTGACGACGACGATCCCACTGCCGCCGCCGAGCGCAACGCCACCGTGCGCGACATGACCCGCAGTCTGCGCTACCTGCCGTACCCTGGCGCCGCTGGTGCCGCCGGCGCCCGCGCACGGCCTTTCGCTACTGCAACCTCATGTACCTCGTGCTATCGCACGCCATCGAGACGCTGGCGGGCGGGCAGTGGCTCGGCGCGTTGCTGCGCACGCGTCTGTGGGCGCCGCTGGGGATGCAGCGGACGTTTCTGAGCCTGGACGACGCGCGCGCGCGGCGCCGGCGCCGGCGCGCCTCGCGCAGGGCTACTATTGGGAGGCGGGCTTGCACTCTGACGACGACGACGACAACAACGACGACAACAACCACAGAGGACGCTACGTGGCGGTCCCGCACATGCCCCTGGACGAGGTGAGTGGGGCCGGCGGCACCATCTCGACGGTGGCTGACTACGCGGCGTGGCTGCGGGTGCTGGATCGACGGACCGGCGTTTGCGTCGGCAGCGACGGCGTCCACAACGCGACAACGACAGCTGCGGCGGTATCCCGTTCTCGCCGCGCGGCCTGGACGCCATCTAGCGCCCAAGATCTTCATGGCGCAGACGGGCGTCGCCGGCGCCGTTCGACGCGCCCCTGGCCTACGCCAGCGGCTGGATGACGAGCGCGTACCAGGGCCACCGGTTCTGGGGCCAACTCGGGGGGCAGCAAGTAGGTGTTTGGATGTTTTCTTTTGGTGTCCCTTTCCTTTGTGCATGTCTCCCATGTATGTACTAATAGCGCCTTCGGTCCCCTCGCAGTGCCTTCGGCGCAGAGGTCTACTTCTTCCCCGACGACCGCTACGGCGTTGTTCTCTTTGGCAACACGGCCATCACGTCCAACGCGGCTGAACTCGTCCTGCTGTGGCAGCTTGTGGACGAGCGTTTCGGCATTCCGCCGGCCGCGCGCTACGATTGGGATGCAAGGTTTGTTTTTTTGTTTGTTTCTTCTTTTTTTTCTCTCCCCCGTTTTTGGTTCTTATACTCCGTTCTTCGTACTGAACCAACAGGTTCCGAACGTCCGCCGCTCTGCGCGCCGACCGCGTCGCTCACGCGCTGGACCGCCTGTACCCGGACCGCGCGCGCCCGCCACTGCCGCCGGCGCTGCCCCTGGACGCGTACACGGGCACCTACTTCCACCCGGCCTACCAAAATTTGACGCTGCGGCGGGTCGGCCACGGCGCCGAACCACCACAACAACCACAGCCACCAACCACCACCACCACTACGGACCAACCAAGTCGTCTTTGCGGCTGAAAGGCACGCCTACACGTGGCCGACACGGTGCGACTTCGTGCACGTCTCGGGCGAGCACTGGCTCTGTACACGGACATGCTGTTTGAGCGCAGCGGCAACTTCGGAGCTACGGGCGGCGCGGTTCCGGTCGGCGCCGACGGCGCAGGCGCACACGCTCGTGGTCGAGTTTTGGAACGCCGACGACGACACGGTCGAGGGGGTCATTCCGTTTGAACGGATCACGGACGAGTAGGGAAAAGGGGCACTGAAGATATTGTCAGCACCAGTTCGTTTTGCTGAACGAGAAGACAATAAATAAACAACAAAAAAAAAGCAGCGAGTCAGACTGTTGAGCTTGATTTTAGTGTTCTTGTTAAATCAACATGGTGTTTGATTTCAGTTGGCCGTTCAAGAATTCATTCATACTGCTGGGTGGGTTTGCTTGGGGATGCATTGCTCATTGATAAAGGATGTACTTACAAAATGAATTAAGATTCATTTCTCCCTGGCGTTGGAAACAAGCTTGTTGTGAAAGGGTATTACAGAAAAAGAGAAAAGCTTTCTTGGGTGAGAAAAACGAGGTTTTAGAACAGCTCGAAAAATTTGTGCTGTTTTTATAAGGCAAACACACGTTTCTCATAGGCGCTGCACACCGCCTTCATTCCGGCAGAAAGCT
The DNA here is from genome assembly GCA_002778095.1 of Fragosphaeria purpurea. NCBI lineage: Eukaryota > Fungi > Ascomycota > Sordariomycetes > Ophiostomatales > Ophiostomataceae > Fragosphaeria > Fragosphaeria purpurea. Next base: position 14,589 of record PCDL01000015.1, on the reverse strand, counting down.
TAGGATGACTAATAACTTGGCAGGTCGTCTTCTATCTTCCCAAAAAAAAAAAAAAAAAAAAAACTATAGCCATTTTCCTCAAAAAATAGCTATCCTCCGTAATAGCAAATCCTTCCGTTAAGTAAAGAAAATCGCTGCTTTCGTATACTTGCCAATCATGCAACTACTGAGACAAACACGAAACCAACCAAGAAACAAAAAAGAATCCCCTTCGTATAACACCGAGTAAAAGAGAGACCGCCTTACTTCAAATAATGTCTTTAAACCTATCGAAACATAAATCATAACGTCTCCGAAGATTATACCCACAACAACACAACTGGTGTAATACGAGCTATATTAGTTATCTCATTATATTTACTTATACACCATTCGTAAGGGTTCCCCCCTTTACTATTATGTCATCCTTAAACTCACATATTTCTATTTAATCCTTACTTAAAAAAGGAATATCTTCGGATATAATATAAATAAGACTAATATCCCACTCTTATTTCTAAAATACATTACTCCTCGTTATACTAAGTAACGCCTTTATAATCTCGTTTATACTATTATTATAACTTATCGCGTTATATCGAAGGTGCTTCGTTATTTCTTAAAGGCTATAAATTGTTCGATATATCGTAAGAATATAAATCCGTCGTTAATATATTTACCTTAAAGTAGACTTGTTACGAATGGGTGTAGGTTTACCACTCGGCTAATAACCTTAAAAGATCGCTAATCTTATCGCTCCGCGATAAGATTCCCTATAACTAACGTATATAACACACGGTACACCGCGGGCGCTAACCGCTCCGTGATAAGACTCTTTAGTTAATAAGAATACTTAAGTAAGGTTACGTTATTTTAAAACTACTTTATCTTAATTCTATTTTTTTAATAAAAATAAATAAAACCCTTTAATATTATCTACTTTTATATAATATAAGTTATATTAATATTTTAAAATTTAATTTAAAACCGTTAATAAATTAAATATACCTTTAATATAAGAGGGTTTTAATAAGTAAGGGTAGGATAATATAGGAATATAACCTAAATCTTAATCGTAGGGGGTAAGTATTATTAAGATTAACTCTTACCCTTCTTTTATTCTATAAAAGTAAGCGGTGCCCGGTATATATAATAGGAATAACTATAAAATCTAGGTGGATTCTACCTTAAGTCCGATACCCACTTTTTTATCTTAGGCCGCGGGGTAATCCGCGGGGTTCTTATAGGAATAACCTTTATCCGTAATAATTATCCCCCCTCTTACGCGTTATAATAGGGTTTAGTAAAGTAGGTATCGATAACTAATAAATACGTTACGGTAATAGTACGTATATAAGGGCGAAGGTAGGTCTATATTTATAATAAGACTAAGTCTTACCCCCTTCCTAATTCGTACGAAAAGAAGGGTAACTAAATAAATATCCTATATATATGGTACGCTAGGCCCGGTATTACCTTTATACGGGCCCTAAGCCCTAGGCTCGGGCGTAGCCCGTCGCCTAGCCTATTATATAGGCCGTTACGTACGGGCGGGCCTACGGTACGCCTACGGCTCGCCGTCGACTTTCCGTCGACTATATATATACGCACTAAGGGTTATAATAATTATCCTCCCCCCTTAACGGCTAGTCCCCTTAGTCCGTATATTCATCCTACTAGTCTCCTTATTTATAGGGAGTATTAGGAGAACGTCTTTATATCTTTATTTAACGTATAAAAGGGTAGCGGCTAGTCGACGATATACCGGCGGTCCGCCCCGGGCTTTTATAGCCATATTCACGGAGTATGGTTAACTCGCCTTTTCTAAATATATTTATATTTAGCCGGTTACCTTAAACCTCCTTATATCCTCTCTAGTATATACCTTTTTACGGCTCGCCCACGGCGCGTAGGCGCTTTATAGTCGTACTAAATAAGTATTCTTTTAAGAGCCGGTCGCTCCTTCTTTCGTTTATTTATTTATTTATTTACTTTCCTACGAGTAACCGTCGGCCTTATATATAAACACGGTCGTCCCCTTTACTTTAGGGAGAATTTTCCTTTCTTATCTTTATAAGTTTTCCTAAGTTTATATCTTAAGAGTAAAAGTTCGTTATTTAATCCTTAATTTAAATTTTCGTTTTATTAAGATAAGTAAGCCTTCGAAAGAGGCTCGGCGTAAGCGTTATAAAGAGGATCGTAACGAAGTACTAATAACTCGGTATCGGTCCCGGGGCCCTTACCTACTTTAGCTACTACGAGTACGCCGTCCGCGCTTATAGCGGTCACTTCCGGGACGCCTATTACTCTTTCTACTTAGCGATACGCCGCTATTAAATTTACTAGGGCGGTTAGCCTAATAATAGCTCGTCGTCGATACGTTAACGGCTTTACGCCGACTTCGGGTCCGTTACCTTCTTCGTCCGCTACGGTTATAACTTCTACGCTTTTAACGACGACGCCCGCGGTACTAGTCACGCCTTCTCCTCGACGGTACGTCTTTATTACTCCTATAGGGCCTTCTAGCCCGACGGCGGCCCGCCTCGGGCTATTACCGGTACGCCTCCTACTCGGGCGCCTCCCTCCGTGGGGTCGCGATCTTTTATACGCCCGGGTATATCTACTTAGGATAAAATCGCGGTACTACTCGCCGTACGTCCTACTATTAAAGCTACGGTTAGTACGCCTAATCCCACGCTTACTCCTACTCGTCCTCGCGTTACGGTAAGTCCCTCTAAGCGCGTCTATCCCGTTAAATAGACGGCGCCCCTTAAGCGGGTAACGGGTAGTACTTAGCCCGTCCGTTCTTCTACCGCGGCTCTCGCCGCGCGAGTTTAAGTCGAGTTAACCACTCGGCCCGCCGTCGACGTTCTAAAGGGCGATAATAGGACGATATAGTCGACGAGATATTTACCGCGTTAGTAATATTAACGCTAACGACGGCGGTGGTAAACGACGATAACGGTAAGGATACCGACGTAACGAGGATAATAATATCGAAGGCGGAGGGATAATAATAACTAGGGTAATAACGATTAAAATAATAACGTTAGTAACGATAACGACGAGGGCTCGGCTACCTCGCGCGACCTTAAATTAAATATTATAATTAATCCGTAAGTTTACGTTTACGAGATCTATATATCCCGTACTATAGCCGTTACCGGGGCGTTAACGCCTACTAAGCGTTACGTTATAAACTTAGGCCGGCGTCTCGTTATATAGTTTACGTAACGTTTAAACGGACGTATAAGCCCTAACCGGCTTTAATAGCCGGGAATATCTAGACGGTGTTACGCTCGGTAACGCGGTACGTTAAGCTCGAATAATCGTTCGAACGCGCCGATAGGACGCCGTTAACTTTTCTCCTTTTTAACGGAGAGTTAATTAATACTATACTTAAAATTTAACGCCGTTATAAAGTATTATATAACCTTCGGGTGGCCTTAGCGGTACCGTCGCCTATACGCGTTACGACGCGTTAATTTAAGAAGCTAAGGCCGGTCGCGAACGTCGATTACTCGCCTTTAGTTAGGACACCGTCGATACGGCGGCGCGACTCCTACGCCTCGAGCGGGTGACCGGCTCTACGATATTTAAACGGAGCGCGTAACTACCTTCGTTACGGATATACGCTCTATATTTACCGCCGAGGGTTCCGGCCTAACGGGTCGAACGCCGCGTCGCTATTTAACTCCGATATTAAAGTAATCCCTTTTATTCTATCTTTTATTTCTCTCCTTTATTTTCTTTATTTACGCGACTCTTTATCGCGGAGATATAGGTACCCTTTTAGTATACGTTCTCTTTATTTCTATTTTAATTTTATTTACGTAACTCGCCGTCGCGGAAAAGGTGGTTACCCTATCGTATACGTTAAATAGTTTTTATTTAAATTTAATTATTTCTTTCTTTAACTTTTAACTTTATACGCTTTTAGTAATCCCGTATCGCCTCTTAGGCGTTTATTATATCTTCTTCGGGTACCTATTAATTATACTCTACGGGCTATCCTACCTATTAACTAAGTAGTAGACCTCTCCTTTACGAGTTACTCTATCTTTTATTACCTCGACTTCTTATTTATCGGGGTCGTTATCTAAGTCCGGTAAACGTATCGCCGTCGCTTCGTTAACGTCTCTCACTCGCACGGCTTTAGTAACGTAACCGGGAAAATATTATATAATCTTTAGTATACTACGGTAGTACTAATCTATACGCTTATTTCCTTATCTTCTCTAGTACCTTAAATAGGCTAATAAATTTTAGTACTAGCTTTTTTTACGGGACTTTAAGGCGTATATTTTACGTAGATAGTACCACTAAATTTCTAACTTCGAACTTTATAGCTTTATACTTCTTATTATAGTACTTCGCCTACGACTCTTACGCGGCGCGTAGGTAATCCCTTACCTTTTTACGTAATTCTTTATAGCTTTTAAATTTTATCACCGACTACTAGTACCTCCCCTTCGTATACGTCGGCCTCGACGTTATAATAGTACGGGGTTATATCTTATTAAGAGACGAAAAGGGGTTTCTCCTATAAAGGTATTTTAAGTATTATTATATACGAACTCCGCCTATAGTAGAAGCGAAGCCTAGTTAGTTTACTCGGCGTTAACGAAAGTACGAAGGTAATACTTTAATATTTAGTTTATACGCTTAGTCTAGCTATCGGTCTACGGGTAGTGTACGGTGGAGAGCCGTCTACGTATTACTAAGATAACGTAGAATTCTCGTTAAAACGCGTAGGTAAAAACGCTCCCTCTATCGGTAACGATACCGTCCGGTATTCTATAACGCGTACCGACGTCTCGTTTAAATATAATAACTAATTCCTCCGCCGTAATCTATATCGATACTAAAATAAAACGTATTATTTTCGTATACCTATCGACTACTATAAGGATCGTATAATTAACTACCCTTAATACTATATAATAAGTAGTCTAACGATAAAATCTATAGATATCTCTTACTACGGACGCTTCGATAACGGTAAAGGCTATAGTTAACTATAAGCTTATACCTTCGAGAAGAAATTTTCTAGTATACTAAGTACGAAGCTACGTATATATTAATATCCTTTTATATAGTTAGTTAATAGAACTTTCTCTTAATAATTTCACTAGTCCTAGCCCTATTAAAATAACCCGCCCACGGGTCGTCGTAGTACCGCCGGATAATCTTAATCCTAAAGGTAGCGTCTTCTAGAATATAAACGTAATATCTATATCGTAATAGTCCCTCCGTCGTAGTACGTTAACGGAAGTCCCGCGTATTATCGGCGTCTTTCTTCTTAATATAGAATAGGTTAACTACTTATAATACTAATAACGCTTCTTAGAGCGGCTCTTTAATTTCTACCGACGTTAAGTCTTCCTATACGGTCACCGATTATACTAGGGTTCGATAGAAAAATTATTCTAGAATAGGCGATTACTTTATAAGCCGGCCCTTTTTCTTACCGCGGGCGCGTCGTCGGCGTTTCTTTAACGGTACCCGCGCCCTAACGGCCTAAATTTAAATAGGCTCGGCGCTCTTTAGCCTAGGGCCCTCCGTTACCTACCCTCTTCCTATATATAGGGTTAGGATTAACACTTTTAAATAAGACTAACCGTTACCTAGATCGGGTAATAAACTCTAATCGATACGTTCTTCCTCCGACGTCGAATAGTCGGGGCGGCGAGACGGAGCGTCGGCCGGGTTACGCTTACCCGCCTAGTACTTAATTTTAAAATTAAATAGTATTAAGAATATCACCTAACGCGTTTAACGGCCGTTAAGTTTTTACTAGCTTATAAAAGACCGTAAATTAATATAGTCTAATAAAACTTCGACTCGTTATCGGCTCCCTTCTAAGTACTAACGTTAATACTTAAAGCTCTCTATTATAGCCATTATCTCTTAGTCTAAGGTACTATAGTTTAACTCTAGCCCTTTTTATTTTCTAACTAAAAGGCGATAAGATAATACCGCTTTCGTCGTCTAGCTATAATAGTATACCCGCTCCTACCTCCTTTAATATATCGGTCTCGAGCCGGAGTAAGCGAGCGGGATCGAAGTACCTTAATAGTAGTACCTCTTAAAATTTCTACTTTAGTACCTCGAAGGCTTAACGCTAACGTAGCGATAACGTAACTTTACCCGGTTTCCTATTATTTTTTATCCCCTTTATTATTTCGTTAAAGGGCGCTATAACGTTAAATACTTCTCGATAACCTACGGTAAAAGTTATAAAACCCGAGAAATACTTAAACTCTTTATAAGACTTTAACTCGGGCTAATTGCTATAATAACGACTTTACTTTCTTTTAATTTAACGCCTTCCGTAGATAATACGAAGCCTAGGAATTCTATTTCCTTCTCGTAGAAACTATACTTACCCGGATTAGTATATAGTTAGGTCCGACGTAGGCGCGATAGTACTTTATAGAGGTGCCGCGTATATTCCTCCCCTTATCTTAAAAAATACTAGTACGTCGTTAATATACGTAATATACGTAACGTCTATTAGTCCCTTAAGGGTAATATAGATATAATACTAAAATATAACCGGAACGTTAATTAAGCTAAAGGGTAGTACTAAGTATTTAAAAAAACCGTACCGGTACGAAACGCCGTCTTCCACTTATCGCCGCCCTTAATACGGATCCGATAATAGGTATCCTTTAATATCTACCTTAGAGAAGAATTATATAACTATTAATCCGGTCTAGATTTCCGAGATTACGGTTAAAACGTACCGGTTCTTTATAATAACTTTATTAAGTCCCCGGTAATCTATATATAAACGGAGAGTTCCGTCCTTCTTTAGTATAAATAAAATTAAAGCCCCTATAAGCTTTTTAACGGTCTAATACGTCCGTTCGTTAGGTTTTCGTTAATATACCGCCGGAGTTCCGATAATTCTCGCTCTAAAAGTGGATAGATAAAACCGTACGGTGGTTAACCTCCCTTTACTAGATCTATAATATAGTCGGTCTCCTTTACGCCGGAAGTATAGCCGCCTTAAACGTATTAAATATATCCTAGAAATCTCTTAACTCTAAAGGGAGCTCGACTTTTTAGCGACTTACCGGCGGCTCGTCGTCGGGGAGGAGGTCGTCCTCTTTATCGGCCTTTAGTCCTTATAACGGTATCGTATAGGTAAGTACCGTAAATACTATAACCTTATTACGGATGGTCTTCGCGAATTTCCTAACGGACTTGATTTATAAATTCCTCGTTACGATAAGCGAAACGTTAAAACGCTCGTACGGGTATATCGATATTTAGGGCGTTAAGCCCGGTTATTAATAATAATACTAAGTTAACACCTAATACCTCCGGCCTATCGACCGCGATATATTAACGAGTCGCCTCCTTTAACCGACTACGAAAATCCATTAATATAAATAAGACCTCCTATATATTATATAATTATATCGATTATAGGTTAACGGATCCGAGAACTATATTAGGATATTTAACCTTACGGAGTTATATACGCTTAACGAATTAAATATTAACGATATCTATTTCTACTCCCGTATCGAGGTTAATCGTCGACTTAACGTCGGTTTACTTATAGTATATTACCGTAGTATTACGTCGTATCCCGATTTTAATACGCGGCTCCTCGCTTAAGGGACTAAGGCGAGGGCCGTCTAGTTTTTTAACGATATAATTAACTCTCTAGCCTTTACCGCCGTACTTTATACTTTAACGTTACTTCGGTAGTTATCCGTATAATATCCCTTCTTTTTACACTTAAAATACGTTACTTTTAACTTTAACCGGCCCGTGGGCCTCGCGTTATCGGCTCGCTAGTACGGCCGATAACCGCTTTCTAGCTTTCGTTAATAACTTTTTTAATAACGGTACTCTAATTTACGCGGAAAAGAAGCTTTAGAATCCTTACCCTCGTCGGGCCGTAATTAAGGAAATCCCTTTAATTAAGTCCTTCCTTCGGACTAGAGATAGAAATTCTCGGCCTTAATAACCACCTCTCGAAGCGACGCCGACTTAGTGTCGATTAACGCGTTAAGGGATTTTTAGATTAACTTTATAAGTCCTAAGAAGAATATCTCCTTTCGGAAACTCTCCGTTAACGGGTCTATCTATACCTCTAACGACCTAAAGTAACTAAGGAAGTTAAACGGAGCTTAACCGTACCGTTAACGAGCCCTCTTATATACCTTATAAGCTTATAAGCTTAGGTCGCCTACCGTGGGCCTTAAGGTATCCGTCCACTTTTTAAAACTCTATCTAGGAGGCCTCGACTTAATCGCGCTCCTTTTACGTCTCGAATAATATAACGTATTATTATTAACGTCTTTATAGCCCTTATTCTATATTAATATATACGATAGTAACCTTACGCCTCTCCGAAGTGTACGTTTACGGTACGACGTCGAATAATACTTTTAATTCTTTAATCTAGAATTCTTTATTTTAAAAGGTAGACTTTAATATTAACTTAAAAGGCTTAAACTTAATATTATAGCTTTTCCCGCTAGACTCGTCTATATTAAGAGTAGACGGCGTAGGCGTAATAGCCGTTAACCGAATCGCCTCTCCGTTTAGAGAGAGTACCGCTTACGTCTCGCGGGCGATTAGACGGCGTAGCCGGTTTTTACGACGGGCGGCTATAAGCTAGGCCGCGAGCCTCTACTCCTCTTTATCCTCGGGAACCGGAGTAGGTATCGGCTCGTCCTTATCCTCCGTCGATTTTAAGACGTGACGTTTATCTTCGGCCGTTACTTCGTCCTCCACGTTTTCCGGTGGGTTCGGGGTCGCGACCGTAATTATACCCACCGTCTAGTCGAAGGCTTCTTCCGCCTCTAGCGCTTCTATTACTACCCGCGATATAGCGCGCGTAACGCGCCCTTAGGCCGTGGAACTCTCGCCAGCCATTTCGACTAGGTACTCCGTGGGTAGAAGACTTAGAATTATAATAGGGTTTAGTGGAGTAGGTAGTCGATAGCGTAGTAAATACGTTACGGTAATAGTACGTATATAAGGGCGAAGGTAGGTCTATATTTATAATAAGACTAAGTCTTACCCCCTTCCTAATTCGTACGAAAAGAAGGGGTAACTAAATAAATATCCTATATATATAGTACGCTAGGCCCGGTATTACCTTTATACGGGCCCTGAGCCCTAGGCTCGGGCGTAGCCCGTCGCCTAGCCCATTATATGGGCCGTTACGTACGGGCGGGCCTGCGGCACGCCTACGGCTCGCCGTCGACTTTCCGTCGACTATATGTGTACGCACTAAGGGTTATAACACGCGTATAGTCCTTAACGCGCGTTAAACGAAAAGACGATAAAGAATAAAAAAGAGTAAAAGTAGAAGAAAATAAGGGAAAAAGAAACCCTTTAGGGAATAAGGAAAAGATAAGAAAAAACCTTATTTTTAAAAAAGAAAAAACCCTTTAGAGAATAAAAAACTTAATCGTTTTATCGCGTTAGATTCTAGTAGGAATTTAAGGGAATTCCGTAATATCGGTAGGTAAAAGTAATATATAAAGAGTTATAAAGGAATACGTATAAGTTAAAAAAAAAGCGATTATAGAGTAATTAACGTATAAAAGATACGTTAACTTTTAAAGAGAAAGACGGGAAAAAGAAAATAGTAATCTTTTTAAGTCCCGGTAACTCTTTAATAAAAAAGGTTTATAAAGAAGAGTAGACTCCGTCGACGTATCCGGTAACTTCCTTTACTAATAGAAGTATCGTAAGATTCTTTAAAGAACTTAATTTATTTATTTTACTAATAAAAGCGAACGGACTTAACGATAAATATTAAAAAAATTAAAATTTTAAAGATTAAAGGTAAAAGGTACCGATTTTTTACCGTAATTTTATTAAAACTCCGATAATTTATATAAAGTTAAAAAGAGTTATCTTTTTTAAGAATAAATAAAATAAAAACTTTAATTAGGCTTTTAAACTTTTAAATTTAACCCTTTTTTTTTACTTTTAAAAAATATTTTTAAAGAGTTTTAAGCTTACGCGGCGAAAATAGATAAATAATATTATACGGAGGTTAAATACTTAAAATAAGTTTAATTATTAGTTTACTCCTTAATATAAAAGGAGAGACGCCGCGCCCTTAAGCGAGAAGACGTTTTTAAAGTTTTAAAGTTTAATAAAATCCCGTCGGAATTTATCGAAGTATTAAATTTATTCGTTTTATAATTCGACTTATCGTCTTTATCCGGTAAGGTTAAATACTTTATTATTATTAACGTAAAAAGTGTAACCGTATTAAACGTATATTTAACGAATCTTTACGGAGTATTAATTTAAATCTTATTAATATCTAGCCCGTACGCCTATCTCTTTATACCCGTATAAAGCGAAATATTATAATCGACGAACGTAGATATTTTTAATAGAATCGGGTAATCTTTCGATACGCGGTTTACTTTAACGTAAATCTAGGAAAATTTTCAGATAACCCCGTAATTATCGGTAAAAATTAATAAAACTTAAAATACTTTACGTCCTTTAATTTATTAATTATTAATAACCCGAAGTTTTAGGATAATTCTATAGACTTTTTAAAACTTTTACTCTCGAGTAAAGGTAGTAAAAACGGCGTCGATTTTACCGTTATTATTTAAGTTTATAAAAACTCTTTAATAATTAAAAGTATTAAAATAACCGTACGTAAAAAATAATCGTTTTACCGGAATTATAAGCGGGTCTAGGTTAAAATTATTTAACCCGCTTTAACTTTTCTTTTTTTTTAACGTTTATTTCCTTTTATATTTTAACCGATTAAATAACCGTTAATTTTCCGGCCGCTTTTTTTAAATAAAATATTAAATAATAACTTTTTTTTTAATAATAAAAGTAAGTTACCGTTCGAAGGTTTAAAAATCGTTTTAATATTTTTATAAATAATCTCTCGAAATCCGAGGACTATTACTTTAAACTTTAAGGGTTTTTAAAAGAACGGGATTATATCCTTCGCCGTTTAAATAACCGTTCTTCGTTTTAATTATTAAGAAAACTCTTTTTTTTTAAAGGGCGATCTCGTTATACCTTATACGAAAATCCGTTTTATTTTTAGATTTCCTCCGTACGTTATAAAACCTTAATCCGGGGGAATCCGAGTTAAATCCGTTTATAATTAAATTATATTAAGTTTCTTTAATTAACCTAAAGAAAAAACGGGTATAGGTAAACCGCGGTAAAAGCGGATTAATTTCCTTTTCGAGGGAACGTAATATAATATTATACTTTATCGAGGATTACTTTAAATTTTATTTAACTTTAAGATATCGAGATATAATAATAAGATAAATATCTTCCGATTTTAATATTAAAATAATTAATTAAATCTCGAACGTTATTTATAATTTAATTATTATAATAAGGTTTAATAAAGTAAGTAGTCGATAACGTAATAAATACGTTATAATAATAATACGTATATAAAAGGCGAAGGTAAGTTTATATTTATAATAAGATTAAGTCTTATCCCCTTTTTAATTTATACGAAAAGAAAAGGTAATTAAATAAATATTTTATATATATAATACGTTAAACCCGGTATTACCTTTATATAAACTTTAAACTTTAACCTCGGACGTAACCCGTTATATAAACCGTTACGTATAAACGGGCCTACGGTACGTTACGGCTCGCCGTCGACTTTTTATCGATTATATATATATATATTAAAGGTTATAATAATTATTATTATTTATTCGTTTAATTTTAACGTTTTTATATATTATTTTTTATTAAGTTAAATACGGAGCTTTTATTAAACTTAATATTATTAAAATTCGTTACCTTTTTAAACCGAATTTTTATAAAACGGCTTTAAATAAATAGATTAACGCCGTCTTTTAATCGTCTTATTATTAAAAAGTATAATCTTCGTAATATTTTTCGGGCGACGGTAAAGTAACGTCTTTCCCTTTATCGCGCCGCGATTCTTTTTCCTCGTTCGAGGAGGACCCGTCGTTAAAGTTTTCGTCTAGACTATCGTTAAAGTCGTCTTCTTTTAATAACGTAACCGTTTTCCGGGGCGCCCTCGTTATTTAAGGCTCGTTTACTACGTTATACTCGGAGGTTTTTTATCGGATTCCGAGTCGAATCTTAAGCTCCTTTATTTAACGTCGAACTATTTTTAATTAAGTTAATTATTATACCCGTACGTTTTCCCTTTCGAGTTAAGTCTCGACGGAAAATATCGGAGGTAACATATTATTTATTATAAATATAAATACGTCGCCTTCCGTAACGGTTATTATAACGTTAAACGGTTAAAACGGTTTAACCTTTATAAATTTTACCGGGATTAAAACGTTTTTAACGGAGGTTCGTTTTCCTTTCGAATTTTTTTTCGATTAAAAAGTTATACTTTTAAAATTCTTTACGGTTACTTAATTAATAAAAAAGTTAAAATTATTAAAAGTTATAATAAGTAAAAGTAGAATAATATAAAAGTATAACCTAAGTTTTAATCGTAAAGGGTAAGTATTATAAAGATTAACTCTTACCCTTTTTTTTATTTATAAAAGTAGGCGGTGCCCGGTATATATAATAAGAATAGTTATAAAATTTAGGTAGATTCCGTTTTAAGTCCGATACCTACTTTTTTATTTTAAGCCGCGGGGTAATCCGCGGGGTTTCTTATAGGAATAACCTTTATTCGTAATATATATTTTTCCGTATATTAACGTATATATTCGTAATGTTTTTTTTAGTGTATATATTACCCGGAGTTATTTTATTACCCTTTTAAGGCTTATTACTTAAGGTATAATTACGGTATATATATAATCCGTACTTTTATACCCGATTAATCCTTATTAAAAAGGAAAAAAGTGGGGCCCGATTAACTCTTGATTAAAACACTATTAACGCGTAGGCTGGCTAAGCCTAATTAAAAAGGGAGTGTGTAAACGTAGGGTATATATAACCGTCTTAGTATCCGGCTAACAGAGACTAGTTAGACTAATAACGATACTAGCCTTAACTTTATTAAATACTTTAACTAATATATAACTAGTCGTATTAAGGGCTAATACCGGCTTTTAATCCTCGATAGTTACGAGAGCCACTACTTTACCGATTTCGAGCTTTATTATAAGAGTTATAATATTATTACACTTTATATATTACTATATTCTTTATACCAGCTCCAGCCACTAGATGTTGGCTACTTTATATTATTAAAGAGAGCGTACGGCCACCAGATTGAGTGGCTAATACGCGCACACATTAACCACATCACTAAGACAGAATTCCTCTATGCCTTCCGAAAGGCCTTCTCTATAGTACTGACAGAGAAAAACGCTAGAGTGGCTGGGCTGGAAACTGGCCTTGTTCCGTACGATCTAGATAAGGTAATATCTAAGTTAGATGTATAGCTTCGAACACTAACACTAACTGGCCCTTCACAAGAGCCAGCAGTTAACTAGTGGTCCTCCAAGACACCACATAATACTATAAAGGCCAACTCTTAACAAGAGCTTATTAAAGCTTGCATTCAAAACCATCAAAGCAGCTCTCTTACTATACTGTTAGAAACTGTAAACCAGATAGCCAAGGGCACAATAGCTGTGATACACCAAGTGGCTCTGTTACGTACAAAGGTCTTAACACTACATAAGGCTAATACAGCTCTTAGCCGATGTCGAAGAGCCAAGAAAACACGTATACCGGATACAGGAGCCCTTAGTGTATAAGAAGCCCAGGACCTATTAGATCAAAAGGCTGTAGAAAAGCAGCTATCACTGGATCACAGCGACATAGTGGTCGGCCAAGGAAGGTGGCCAAGAAGGCTCGGTGCTGCAATAGATACAGTAAGACTAACCATAATACACGCACCTGTAAGAGGGCTATAGAATCAATTGATTCAACTACTTCCAATGCAATTATAGTAGATATCTAGATAGTGGTGGTTTAATTAAGTGTATTTATTAAGTGGTGGTGGAAAATCCCGCTCGGTGGTCTATCCGCTCGGTGGTGGATTACGTATACATTAAAATTAAACTTAGTAATATTAATAAAACAGATTTAGAAAACTTAAAAAGTTAATAAAATTAATACAAAAGTAACAAGATAAAACTAATATAAAATACGTCGATAAACATAATAATAATATAAACAAGCTTTATATTTTTCGTCAAATATACCTTAAGAAGTTATATACAACCTTATATAAATGAATTATATATTAAATTTTAATATTACCTTAATAAAGTAATAGTCGAAGATTGAAGCGGCTTTCAACCAAGGCAGTTTAAACAACCCTAAAGACACACATAACTACCTTTCCCGAAAAGTGAACACAATTTAAGGCTGTAACATTGTTACGATCAAAATAATTTTAAAGTATAATACATAACTATACGTACATAAGAAATTGCAGCATAAAGAAGGCAGTGGGAGGCAACCGAAGGCATTCCAAAGGGTGTCGCAAAAAGGAGACAAGGCGTAGGCCGAAGCTGGATTCGTATGCACAGGGGATTCACGAAGAATTGCTCTCTAAGTCTCATCAAAAGCAAAGCTCTGTGGCTGTGCTGCAGGAACAGCCGAAGGCACACCCGCTAAGCAGGCCGAAGCAGGAGCGATACTACCCGCTAAGCAGGTTGA
>PCDL01000025.1:20000-27500 GCA_002778095.1 Fragosphaeria purpurea | reverse complement strand
CCCGGACGGCCGAAGCCTGCTAAGGCGTCCGCGCCAGTGCTGGGGCCTCCCGCCGGTTGCCCGCTAGTGCCCCCTGCTCCCAGCGCATCAGCCCAAAGCCCAACGCACCCAACCCTTAGAGCCAATCCTTTCCCGAATTACGGATCTATTTGCCGACTTCCCTTATCTACATGTTCTATCAACCAGAGGCTGTTCACCTTGAGACCTGCTGCGTTATGAGTACACCTGGCGTGAGAATTATTCCCTCCCGCGGATTTTCAAGGGACGTCAGGGGCGCGCCGGACCCAGCAGAGGTGCTGGGCTCTTCCGGCCGTGGGACCCTATCTCCAGACAAACTGTTTCCAGGGTGGTAGACCGTTAAGAAGAAAAGAGAACTCTGCCCGGGGCCCCCGCCGCCGTCTCCGCGTTCAGTTGCGTTGCCGCGCAAAACCCACATCCAGGTGCAGGAATGTTAACCTGCTGCCCTTTCGCCACGCGGGGCACAAGTGCCCCTTTGAAACGGAACTTCCCTATGGCTTAGGATCGACTCACCCACGTCCAACCGCTGTTCACATGGAACCTTTCCCCACTTCGGTCCTTCAAGTTCCCATTGAAGTATTTGCTACTACCTGTAAAGAAAATCTGTTAGTGACTGGAAAAAAAAATAGGGCGAAGGATATAGAAGACGTAGTGCGGGAGTAAAAACTTACCACCAAGATCTGCACTGGGGGCCGTTCGACCCGGGCTCACGCCCTGGGCTTCGTCACGGACCCCCACGGCCGCCTACTCCTCAGGCATCGTTCCTACCCTGAGGGCGGGGTATGGTGGACGCTGAGCGCCATCCATTTCAGGGTAGTACATTCGGCAGGTGAGTGTTACACAGTCCTTAGCGGGTCCGACTTCCATGGCCACCGCCTGCTGTCAAGATGTACTAACGCCTTTTGTGGTGTCTGATGAGCGTCCACTCTGGCACCTTAACCCCGCGTTCGGTTCATCCCGCATCGCCAGTCGCTTACCAAAATGGCCCACTAGTGTTGCTGCTTCGAAGGCCCACGTTCAACTAAGCAACAAGGTTCTTACATATTAAAGTTTGAGAATGGATGAAGCTAATAGGCCCCCCGAGTCCCTAATCATTCGCTTTACCTCATAAAACTGAACACAACACTGCTATCCTGAGGAAACTTCGGCGGTAACAGCTACTAGATGGTTCGATTATCTTTCGCCCCCATGCCCATATTGACGATCGATTTGCACGTCAGAACCGCTGCGAGCCTCCACCAGAGTTTCCTCTGGCTTCACCCTATACAGGCATAGTTCACCATCTTTCGGGTCCAAGCGGTAGGGCTCTACTCAAATCCATCCGAAGACATCAGATCGGTCGATGATGCGCCGAAGCTCTCACCTGCGTTACTTTCATTTCGCTGCGGGTTGGCACCCAGACACTCGCCCCAATGCTTGACTCCTTGGTCCGTGTTTCAAACGGTCGCCGGGGCCATTACGCCAGCATCCTTGCCGAAGCGCGTCCTCGGTCCCCCAGGGCATGACGCCGCGGGCTATAACACTCCCGAGGAGCTACGTTCCCGCGGCCTTCTCCCCCTGGAAGAACCGATGCTGGCCTGCGCCCCGCGGAGTGCACCGGCGCGGAACGCCGGGTGTCCGCGGGCGCAAGTCTGGCCCCGGGCGCTTCCCTTTCAACAATTTCACGTACTGTTTAACCCTCTTTTCAAAGTGCTTTTCATCTTTCGATCACTCTACTTGTGCGCTATCGGTCTCTGCCGGTATTTAGCTTTAGAAGAAATTTACCTCCCATTTTGAGCAGCATTCCCAAACTACTCACTCGTCGAAGGAGCTTCGCAGAGGCTAGGCGACCAACCGTACGGGCTCTCACCCTCTGTGCGCCTGTTCCAAGGCACTCGGAAGGCGCCGCGCCAGAAGCATCCTCTCCAAATTACAACTCGGGCCCGGGGGCCAGATTTCAAATTTGAGCTGTTGCCGCTTCACTCGCCGTTACTGGGCAATCCCTGTGGTTTCTTTTCCTCCGCTTATTGATATGCTTAAGTTCAGCGGTAGTCCTACCTGATCCGAGGTCAACCTTGTGGGGTGCCCGCGGCGCGCCAGGGCGCCGCGGGCGGTAAGGCTAGGCGCTGGCCGGGCCTCCGTAGCGGGCATACAGGACTTGCGTTCTCTACTGCGCTCGGAGCCAACCGGCCGGCCCGCCACTGGCTTCGGGCCTGCGCGCCCCACGAGGGGACGGCCGCAGGCCCCAACACCACGCGCCAGGCGCGTGAGGGGGAAATGACGCTCGGACAGGCATGCCCGCCAGAGTACTGGCGGGCGCAATGTGCGTTCAAAGATTCGATGGTTCGCTGAATTCTGCAATTCACATTACGTATCGCATTTCGCTGCTTCTTCATCGATGCCAGAACCAAGAGATCCGTTGTTGAAAGTTTTGATTCGTTGTTTGTAGGCTCAGACGGTGGTCAAAGTACAGGAGGTCGGGGAGCCCGCCGCCGTCCGGCAGGCGCCACCGGCCAGGGCCGGGGCCTGGGGCCCCTCGCGGGGCCGCCTGCCGGAAGCAACGGGAACTGCAACGGGTATGGTTCGCACGGGTGGGAGTGCAGGAGCCGACTCGGTAATGATCCCTCCGCTGGTTCACCAACGGAGACCTTGTTACGACTTTTACTTCCTCAAATGACCGAGTTTGGATAGCTTTCCGCCTGGGGGTAGTTGCCCACCCCCCTGGGCCAGTCCGGAAGCCTCACTGAGCCATTCAATCGTATAGCGACGGCGGTGTGTACAAAGGGCAGGACGTAATCAACGCAAGTTGATGACTTGCGCTTACTAGGATTCCTCGTTGAAGAGCAATAATTGCAATGCTCTATCCCCAGCACGACAGAGTTTCACAAGATTACCCGGCTTTCGCCAAGGAAAACTCGCTGGCTCTGTCAGGTAACGCGCGTGCGGCCCAGAACATCTAAGGGCATCACAGCATTCTCTCCCCCGGCGGACGCCCAGCGCGGACCGCCATAGAGGGAGCCAGCCGGCAGCGCTGCCGGCCCCCCTGCACCTCGGTTTATCGGACCTTATTGCAGAGCTGGGTTTCCCCAGGGATTAGTACGTACCTTAAGCCGGCGTGTGCCAGCCCACCCCTTTCCGCACGTTGCGACGGCTCGGCGCTGCCCGAGCTCGCCACAGATCGGCCGCCGCCCCGAAGGCGGGTAGGCGTTCCCTGTACCAGTGGTGTCGCCCGCGTCCGGGGCCCTACGACGGCGGCCCCTCTCCTCCCATAGCGGGGTGCTTCCCCGAGGAGACTAGGACAGCTGACTACGGTTGTTTCTTTAGCGAGACCACTGTTACAGGCTGTGAAGGTTAACCTGTTATTGCCTCAAACTTCCATCGGCTTGAGCCGATAGTCCCTCTAAGAAGCCGGCGCGCTGCCAGAGCAACGCGGGCTATTTAGCAGGTTAAGTCTCGTTCGTTATCCGATTAGCAGACAAATCACTCCACCAACTAAGAACGCCATGCACCACCACCCACGAAATCAAGAAAGAGCTCTCAATCTGTCAATCCTCATCGTGTCTGGCACTATCGTGTGGCGCCCGCAGCCCGACGACCCCGCGTCAGGTCCCCCCGTGCCGGTCGGGCACGAACAACCGCTGACGCGAAGCCCCCGGAGCAACAGCCACCACCAACAGGCCGCCGCCCCAGCCGGCGGCCCCCGCCCTGCTCGTAAAACTCGAACTAGTCAGGACGGCCCGGTTCCCGCGGGATGAGCACGTACCTTAAGCCGACTCGCGTCAGCCCACCGCTTAGCGTGCGTTGCGACGGTCCAGCGCTACCTGGACTCGCCACAGGATTGGCCGCCGGTCCTCGCGGGCCCGGCTAGGCTCCCCTGTACCAGCTGGTGTCGCGCCGACACAGCAGCCCCTGCCGGGGCTGCCTCCTACGCCCTGAGTCGGGGCTCCCCCACGTAGGCAAAGTCGGCACTAGCAAGACGGCCGCCGCCGGCGACCGCTCACTATTCCAGGCCCAGACGCGTAACCGCGAAGTTAACCTGGAGTTTCCCCGTGTTGAGTCAAATTAGCCGCAGGCTCCCGTTGGAAGCCTGTTAGGACACCCCCGCGGTCTCCGCGGGCCGGACTTTACCTTAAGCACGACCGCCTGGACGCAGGGCTCAACACCCCGCCAGGCGACCCCACCCATCCCCGTCAAGTTCTGAACCTTCCCCGTATGCGGCCAGAACGGCGCACGTAGGGCTTGCTGCGGATCGCCCATTGTAGCATCTCCTGCGTTGTTCCAGTACCGAGGCCTTTCGCCTGGCCACCGGCTCTTTCGCGGGCCGCTTGGAGCAGAGCTTTAGGGTTCCCCGCACTTTGAGATGTCGCCCGCCCCCCGGCGGGGGCGTCGACTAGCCAGCGGGGCACCACCGACCCTTTCGGGCGGCTTTCCGGGCAGAGTTAACTGCGGCGAAACAATCAAGTGTTTACCCCTGGTGTCCCTTCCGTCAATTTCTTTAAGTTTCAGCTTGCGACCATACTCCCCAGAACCCAGAAACTTGTACTTTCGTGTAAGGTGCCGAACGGGTCAAAAAATAACACCGTCCGATCCCTAGTCGCATAGTTTATGGTTAAGACTACGACGGTATCTGATCGTCTTCGATCCCCTAACTTCGTTCCTGATTAATGAAAACATCCTTGGCAAATGCTTCGCAGTAGTTAGTCTTCATAGATCCAAGAATTTCACCTCTACAATTGAATACTGATGCCCCCGACTGTCCCTATTAATCATTACGGCGGTCCTAGAAACCAACAAAATAGAACCGCGCGTCCTATCTATTATTCCATGCTAATGTATCCGAGCATAAGCCTGCTTTGAACACTCTAATTTTTTCAAGTAAACGTCCTGTTCCCCGGCACGCCCATGAAGGGCATGCGGCTCCCCAGAGGGAAGGCCCGGCCGGACCAGTGCACGCGGTGAGGCGGACCGGCCAGCCAGGCCCAGGTTTCAACTACAGCTTTTTAACTGCAACAACTTTAATATACGCTATTGGAGCTGGAATTACCGCGGCTGCTGCACCAGACTTGCCCTCCAATTGTCCTCGTTAAGGGAATTAAATTGTACTCATTCCAATTACAAGACCCAAAAGAGCCCTGTATCAGTATTTATTGTCACTACCTCCCCGCGTCGGGATTGGGTAATTTGCGCGCCTGCTGCCTTCCTTGGATGTAGTAGCCGTTTCTCAGGCTCCTTCTCCGGGGTCGAGCCCTAACCCTCCGTTACCCGTTGTCACCATGGCTGGCCAAGACCCAGCCGTCGAAAGTTGATAGGGCAGAAATTTGAATGAACCATCGCCGGCGCAAGGCCGTGCGATTCGAGCAGTTATTATGAATCACCAGGGAGCCCCGGAGGGCATTGGTTTTTAATCTAATAAATACATCCCTTCCGAAGTCGGGGTTTTCAGCATGTATTAGCTCTAGAATACCACGGTTATCCAAGTAGTAAGGTACTATCAAATAGACGATAACTGATTTAATGAGCCATTCGCAGTTTCGCGGTATAATTGCTTATACTTAGACATGCATGGCTTAATCTTTGAGACAAGCATATGACTACTGGCAGAATCAACCAGGTAACTACCGTCGCGCCGCGACCGTGAAAATGCTCACAGCCGGGCGGCCGCCCCCGCGCCATTAGACGCGTTCGGGATATGCGCTATTTACTCTGGCGCGTGGCCCCTAAGAACAGAGACCTGCCCCCCAAGCAGCTACGCCCAACAAGACCGGCCGGCGCGCCCACAAGGGTGTTCCACCTACCTCCCCCCAGTCCCCAGGCGCTGTCGCGAGCACGGGGACCGCGGGCACGAGTCCCGGCGCCGTGCCGCCTAGGCGCTCAATAGAGGCCGTGCCCCCACCGGGTCAGCTATCCAGCGTCGCCGGCGGGGGGTACCTCCCGTTGCTCGCATGAACGCCTGGCGTTGCCGCCAACCGCCACAGAGCCCAACGGACGACAGCGGGGGCCAAGACCCCCCCCCATCGCCGGCATCCCGGTTAAACAGACTGCTGAAAAGCGCTGTCGCTCCGGGGTCGACCGCCCCATGAACCTCTCGTGACGAGCCGCCGAAGCTCCAGGCTGTATAAGAGGACACGCGACGACGGTCTGAAATATGGGACAAAGATATAGGCCCTCCCGGGGGAGAGACGACCCAGCACGGTGCCCGGACAAGCCGGGCAGCCCGCGCTGAGCCTGTGGCGGCGCCCGCGCCCGCTGGCTTACCGGGCGGGCCTGGGGGCCAGCGCCCTGGCGCTGCGGGGACGGCTACCGCTCTTCTCTGTTGCTCGACTTTTTTTTCCCATCCTGCAGTCCACCGACATCGCCGCAGGCAGATGTCCTCGCCGCGGGACTGGCCCCTCCGTCAAATGACTCGCGACTCGCGACTCGCGAGTCGACTCACACCCACGCTCAGACTCAGACTCAAGACTCGGGCGCCCCTCCCAGGGAGAGAGACCCAGCACGGGTGCCCGGACGAGCCGGCAGCCCGGCTGGGCCCTGTGGGGCGCCCCGCCCGCTGGCTTACAGCGGTGGGGGCCTGGGCGCACCGCCTGGCGCTGCGGGGACCCTGCCGAGTTGCCTGTCTCGACTTTTTTTTTCCCATCCTGCAGTCCCACCGACATCGCCGCAGGCGATCTCGTCGGCCGGCGGGCTGGCCACCCCGCGAAACGACTCGCGACTCGCGACTCACGATTTTTTAGTTTTCATCCGTTTTTAGCTCTATTTTCTATCCTTTGACTTCGCCTCGTTGTCCTTGCGTTTCGTTTTGTTTCTCTTCTCTTTCCTTCTCCCCATGGGCTTTTACTCCTCCGTCAGTTTATTTTTTGTTTTGTTTTTGTTTTTTTCCCGTTGGTTTCTCCGACTCTCACCTTTTGTACGTCCTACTTCTTATTGTTTGTCCTTCTCTCTTGTTTTACTTGTGTTTGTTTTATTTTCTTTTGTTTTTTCTTGTTGCTTGTTCATTGTTTATTTGTTCATTTTTCTTTATTCTTTTTGTGTTTTTTTTTTTTTTTTTTGTGTTTGTTTTTTTTGTTTCCTCTTCCTCTTTCTTTTTTCCCTTTTCTTCCTCCCTTTGTTTCTCCCTTTTTTTTCTTTCTTTCTTTCTTTTTTTTTTTTTTTGCAGACCGTCGAGGGTACGCAGGACCGTCGAGGTACGCAGCCGTCGAGGGTACGCAAGCCGTCGAGGTACGCAGGACCGTCGAGGTACGCAGACCGTCGAGGGTACGCAGCCGTCGAGGTACCGGCCGTCGGGTACGCGGACCGCGAGGTACGCAGCCGTCGAGGGTACGCAGGCCGTCGAGGTACGCAGCCGTAGGTACGCAGACCGTCGAGGGTACCGGCCGTCGAGGGTACGCAGCCGTCGAGGGTACGCAGCCGTCGAGGGTACGCAGGACCGTCGAGGGTACGCAGCCGTCGAGGTACGCAGCCGTCGAGGGTACGCAGGACCGTCGAGGGTACGCGCCGTCGAGGTAC
>PCDL01000025.1:10000-15000 GCA_002778095.1 Fragosphaeria purpurea | reverse complement strand
CGCTATCGGTCTCTGGCCGGTATTTAGCTTTAGAAGAAATTTACCTCCCATTTTGAGCAGCATTCCCAAACTACTCGACTCGTCGAAGGAGCTTCGCAGAGGCTAGGCGACCAACCGTACGGGGCTCTCACCCTCTGTGGCGGCCTGTTCCAAGGCACTCGGAAGGCGCCGCGCCAGAAGCATCCTCTCCAAATTACAACTCGGGCCCGGGGGGCCAGATTTCAAATTTGAGCTGTTGCCGCTTCACTCGCCGTTACTGGGGCAATCCCTGTTGGTTTCTTTTCCTCCGCTTATTGATATGCTTAAGTTCAGCGGGTAGTCCTACCTGATCCGAGGTCAACCTTGTGTGGGGGGTGCCCGCGGCGCGCCAGGGCGCCGCGGGCGGGGTAAGGCTAGGCGCTGGCCGGGGCCTCCGTAGCGGGCATACAGGACTTGCGTTCTCTACTGCGCTCGGAGCCAACCGGCCGGCCCGCCACTGGCTTTCGGGGCCTGCGCGCCCACGAGGGGGACGGCCGCAGGGCCCCAACACCACGCGCCAGGGCGCGTGAGGGGGAAATGACGCTCGGACAGGCATGCCCGCCAGAGTACTGGCGGGCGCAATGTGCGTTCAAAGATTCGATGGTTCGCTGAATTCTGCAATTCACATTACGTATCGCATTTCGCTGCGTTCTTCATCGATGCCAGAACCAAGAGATCCGTTGTTGAAAGTTTTGATTCGTTGTTTGTAGGCTCAGACGGTGGTCAAAGTACAGGAGGTTCGGGGAGGCCCGCCGCCGTCCGGCAGGCGCCACCGGCCAGGGCCGGGGGCCTGGGGCCCCTCGCGGGGCCGCCTGCCGGAAGCAACGGGAACTGCAACGGGTATGGTTCGCACGGGTTGGGAGTGGCAGGAGCCGACTCGGTAATGATCCCTCCGCTGGTTCACCAACGGAGACCTTGTTACGACTTTTACTTCCTCTAAATGACCGAGTTTGGATAGCTTTCCGGCCCTGGGGGGTAGTTGCCCACCCCCCTGGGCCAGTCCGGAAGCCTCACTGAGCCATTCAATCGGTAGTAGCGACGGGCGGTGTGTACAAAGGGCAGGGACGTAATCAACGCAAGTTGATGACTTGCGCTTACTAGGGATTCCTCGTTGAAGAGCAATAATTGCAATGCTCTATCCCCAGCACGACAGAGTTTCACAAGATTACCCGGGCCTTTCGGCCAAGGAAGAACTCGCTGGCTCTGTCAGTGTAACGCGCGTGCGGCCCAGAACATCTAAGGGCATCACAGCATTCTCCCCCGGCGGACGCCCAGCGGGGACCGCCATAGAGGAGCCAGCCGGCAGCGCTGCCGGCCCCCCTGCACCTCGGTTTATCGGACCTTATTGCAGGAGCTGGGTTTCCCCAGGGATTAGTACGTACCTTAAGCCGGCGTGTGCCAGCCCACCCCTTTCGCACGTTGCGACGGCTCGGCGCTGCCCGAGCTCGCCACAGGATCGGCCGCCGCCCCGAAGGGCGGGTAGGCGTTCCCTGTACCAGGTGGTGTCGCCCGCGTCCGGGGCCCGTACGACGGCGGGCCCCCTCCTCCCGATAGCGGGGTGCTTCCCCGAGGAGACTAGGACAGCTGGACTAGCGGTTGTTTCTTTAGCGAGGACCACTGTTACAGGCCTGTGAAGGTTAACCTGTTATTGCCTCAAACTTCCATCGGCTTGAGCCGATAGTCCCTCTAAGAAGCCGGCGCGCTGCCAGAGCAACGCGGGCTATTTAGCAGGTTAAGGTCTCGTTCGTTATCGCGATTAGGCAGACAAATCACTCCACCAACTAAGAACGGCCATGCACCACCACCACGAAATCAAGAAAGAGCTCTCAATCTGTCAATCCTCATCGTGTCTGGCACTATCGTGTGGCGCCCGCAGCCCGACGACCCCGCGTCAGCGTCCCCCGTGCGCCGGTCGGGGCACGAACAACCGCTGACGCGAAGCCCCCGGAGCAACAGCCACCACCAACAGGCCCGCCGCCCCAGCCGGCGGGCCCCCGCCCTGCTTCGTAAAAACTCGGAACTAGTCAGGACGGCCGCGGTTCCCCGCGGGATGAGCACGTACCTTAAGCCGACTCGCGTCAGCCCACCGCTTAGCGTGCGTTGCGACGGTCCAGCGCTACCTGGACTCGCCACAGGATTGGCCGCCGGGTCCTCGCGGGCCCGGCTAGGCGTCCCCTGTACCAGCTGGTGTCGCGCCGACACAGCAGCCCCTGCCGGGGCTGCCTCCTACGCCCTGAGTCGGGGGCTCCCCCACGTAGGCAAAGTCGGCACTAGCAAGACGGCCCGCCGCCGGCGGACCGCTCACTATTCCAGGCCCAGACGCGTAACCGCGAAGTTAACCTGGTGAGTTTCCCCGTGTTGAGTCAAATTAAGCCGCAGGCTCCCGTTGGAAGGCCTGTTAGGACACCCCCGCGGTCTCCCGCGGGGCCGGACTTTACCTTAAGCACGACCGCCTGGACGCAGGGCTCAACACCCCGCCAGGCGACCCCACCCATCCCCGTCAAGTCTCTGAACCTTCCCCGTATGCGGCCAGAACGGCGCACGTAGGGGCTTGGCTGCGGATCGCCCATTGTAGCATCTCCTGCGTTGTTCCAGTACCCGAGGCCTTTCGCCTGGCCACCGGCTGCTTTCGCGGGCCGGCTTTGGAGCAGGAGCTTTAGGGGTTCCCCGCACTTTGAGGATGTCGCCGCCGCCCCCCGGGCGGGGCGTCGACTAGCCAGCGGGGCACCACCGACCCTTTCGGGCGGCTTTCCGGGGCAGAGTTAACTGCGGCGAAACAATCAAGTGTTTACCCCTGGTGGTGCCCTTCCGTCAATTTCTTTAAGTTCAGCCTTGCGACCATACTCCCCCCAGAACCCAGAAACTTGTACTTTCGTGTAAGGTGCCGAACGGGTCAAAAAATAACACCGTCCGATCCCTAGTCGGCATAGTTTATGGTTAGACTACGACGGTATCTGATCGTCTTCGATCCCCTAACTTTCGTTCCTGATTAATGAAAACATCCTTGGCAAATGCTTTCGCAGTAGTTAGTCTTCAATAGATCCAAGAATTTCACCTCTGACAATTGAATACTGATGCCCCCGACTGTCCCTATTAATCATTACGGCGGTCCTAGAAACCAACAAAAATAGAACCGCGCGTCCTATTCTATTATTCCATGCTAATGTATCCGAGCATAAGCCTGCTTTGAACACTCTAATTTTTTCAAAGTAAACGTCCTGGTTCCCCGGCACGCCCAGTGAAGGGCATGCGGCTCCCCAGAGGGAAAGGCCCGGCCGGACCAGTGCACGCGGTGAGGCGGACCGGCCAGCCAGGCCCAAGGTTCAACTACGAGCTTTTTAACTGCAACAACTTTAATATACGCTATTGGAGCTGGAATTACCGCGGCTGCTGGCACCAGACTTGCCCTCCAATTGTTCCTCGTTAAGGAATTAAATTGTACTCATTCCAATTACAAGACCCAAAAGAGCCCTGTATCAGTATTTATTGTCACTACCTCCCCGCGTCGGGATTGGGTAATTTGCGCGCCTGCTGCCTTCCTTGGATGTAGTAGCCGTTTCTCAGGCTCCTTCTCCGGGGTCGAGCCCTAACCCTCCGTTACCCGTTGTCACCATGGCTGGCCAAGACCCAGCCGTCGAAAGTTGATAGGGCAGAAATTTGAATGAACCATCGCCGGCGCAAGGCCGTGCGATTCGAGCAGTTATTATGAATCACCAGGGAGCCCCGGAGGGCATTGGTTTTTAATCTAATAAATACATCCCTTCCGAAGTCGGGGTTTTCAGCATGTATTAGCTCTAGAATTACCACGGTTATCCAAGTAGTAAGGTACTATCAAATAGACGATAACTGATTTAATGAGCCATTCGCAGTTTCGCGGTATAATTGCTTATACTTAGACATGCATGGCTTAATCTTTGAGACAAGCATATGACTACTGGCAGAATCAACCAGGTAACTACCGTCGCGCCGCGACCGTGAAAATGCTCACAGCCGGGCGGCCGCCCCCGCGCCATTAGACGCGGTTCGGGATATGCGCTATTTACTCTGGCGGCGTGGCCCCTAAGAACAGAGACCTGCCCCCCAAGCAGCTACGCCCAGACAAGACCGGCCGGGCGCGCCACAAGGGGTGTTCCACCTACCTCCCCCCAGTTCCCCAGGGCGCTGTCGGCGAGCACGGGGACCGCGGGCACGAGTCCCGCGGCGCGTGCCGCCTAGGCGCCTCAATAGGAGGCCGTGCCCCCACCGGGTCAGCTATCCAGCGTCGCCGGCGGGGGGTACCTCCCGTTGCTCGCATGAACGCCTGGCGTTGCCGCCAACCGCCACAGAGCCCAACGGACGACAGCGGGGGCCAAGACCCCCCCCATCGCCCGGCATCCCGGTTAAACAGACTGCTGAAAAGCGCTGTCGCTCCGGGGGTCGACCGCCGCCATGAACCTCTCGTGACCGAGCCGCCGCAAGCTCCAGGCTGTATAAGGACACGCGACGACGGTCTGAAAATATGGGACAAAGATATAGGCGCCCTCCCGGGGAGAGACGACCCAGCACGGGTGCCCGGACAAGCCGGGCAGCCCGCGCTGAGCCCTGTGGGCGGCGCCCGCGCCCGCTGGCTTACAGCGGGCGGGGGCCTGGGGCGCAGCGCCCTGGGCGCTGCGGGGGACGGCTACCGCTCTTCTCTGTTGCTCGACTTTTTTTTCCCATCCTGCAGTCCCACCGACATCGCCGCAGGCAGATGTCCTCGGCCGGCGGGACTGGCCCCTCCGTCAAATGACTCGCGACTCGCGACTCGCGAGTCGACTCACACCCACGCTCAGACTCAGACTCAAGACTCGGGGCGCCCCTCCCAGGGGAGAGACGACCCAGCACGGGTGCCCGGACGAGCCGGGCAGCCCGCGCTGGGCCCTGTGGGCGGCGCCCGCGCCCGCTGGCTTACAGCGGGTGGGGGCCTGGGGCGCACCGCCCTGGGCGCTGCGGGGGACCGCTGC
>PCDL01000025.1:0-5000 GCA_002778095.1 Fragosphaeria purpurea | reverse complement strand
GCCTTTTGTGGTGTCTGATGAGCGTCCACTCTGGCACCTTAACCCGCGTTCGGTTCATCCCGCATCGCCAGTTCTGCTTACCAAAAATGGCCCACTAGTGTTGCTGCATTCGAAGGCCCACGTTCAACTAAGCAACAAGGGCTTCTTACATATTTAAAGTTTGAGAATGGATGAAGGCTAATAGGCGCCCCCGAGTCCCTAATCATTCGCTTTACCTCATAAAACTGAACACAACACTGCTATCCTGAGGGAAACTTCGGCGGTAACCAGCTACTAGATGGTTCGATTAGTCTTTCGCCCCCATGCCCATATTTGACGATCGATTTGCACGTCAGAACCGCTGCGAGCCTCCACCAGAGTTTCCTCTGGCTTCACCCTATACAGGCATAGTTCACCATCTTTCGGGTCCAAGCGGTAGGGCTCTTACTCAAATCCATCCGAAGACATCAGGATCGGTCGATGATGCGCCGAAGCTCTCACCTGCGTTTACTTTCATTTCGCGTGCGGGTTTGGCACCCAGACACTCGCCCCAATGCTTGACTCCTTGGTCCGTGTTTCAAGACGGGTCGCCGGGGGCCATTACGCCAGCATCCTTGCCGAAGCGCGGTCCTCGGTCCCCCCAGGGGCATGACGCCGCGGGCTATAACACTCCCGGAGGAGCTACGTTCCCGCGGCCTTTCTCCCCCTGGAAGAACCGATGCTGGCCTGCGCCCCGCGGAGTGCACCGGCGCGGAACGCCGGGTGGTCCGCGGGGCGCAAGTCTGGCCCCGGGCGCTTCCCTTTCAACAATTTCACGTACTGTTTAACCCTCTTTTCAAAGTGCTTTTCATCTTTCGATCACTCTACTTGTGCGCTATCGGTCTCTGGCCGGTATTTAGCTTTAGAAGAAATTTACCTCCCATTTTGAGCAGCATTCCCAAACTACTCGACTCGTCGAAGGAGCTTCGCAGAGGCTAGGCGACCAACCGTACGGGGCTCTCACCCTCTGTGGCGGCCTGTTCCAAGGCACTCGGAAGGCGCCGCGCCAGAAGCATCCTCTCCAAATTACAACTCGGGCCCGGGGGCCAGATTTCAAATTTGAGCTGTTGCCGCTTCACTCGCCGTTACTGGGGCAATCCCTGTTGGTTTCTTTTCCTCCGCTTATTGATATGCTTAAGTTCAGCGGGTAGTCCTACCTGATCCGAGGTCAACCTTGTGTGGGGGTGCCCGCGGCGCGCCAGGGCGCCGCGGCGGGTAAGGCTAGGCGCTGGCCGGGGCCTCCGTAGCGGGCATACAGGACTTGCGTTCTCTACTGCGCTCGGAGCCAACCGGCCGGCCCGCCACTGGCTTTCGGGGCCTGCGCGCCCCACGAGGGGGACGGCCGCAGGGCCCAACACCACGCGCCAGGGCGCGTGAGGGGGAAATGACGCTCGGACAGGCATGCCCGCCAGAGTACTGGCGGGCGCAATGTGCGTTCAAAGATTCGATGGTTCGCTGAATTCTGCAATTCACATTACGTATCGCATTTCGCTGCGTTCTTCATCGATGCCAGAACCAAGAGATCCGTTGTTGAAAGTTTTGATTCGTTGTTTGTAGGCTCAGACGGTGGTCAAAGTACAGGAGGTTCGGGGAGGCCCGCCGCCGTCCGGCAGGCGCCACCGGCCAGGCCGGGGGCCTGGGGCCCTCGCGGGGCCGCCTGCCGGAAGCAACGGGAACTGCAACGGGTATGGTTCGCACGGGTTGGGAGTGGCAGGAGCCGACTCGGTAATGATCCCTCCGCTGGTTCACCAACGGAGACCTTGTTACGACTTTTACTTCCTCTAAATGACCGGTTTGGATAGCTTTCCGGCCCTGGGGGGTAGTTGCCCACCCCCTGGGCCAGTCCGGAAGCCTCACTGAGCCATTCAATCGGTAGTAGCGACGGGCGGTGTGTACAAAGGGCAGGGACGTAATCAACGCAAGTTGATGACTTGCGCTTACTAGGGATTCCTCGTTGAAGAGCAATAATTGCAATGCTCTATCCCCAGCACGACAGAGTTTCACAAGATTACCCGGGCCTTTCGGCCAAGGAAGAACTCGCTGGCTCTGTCAGTGTAACGCGCGTGCGGCCCAGAACATCTAAGGGCATCACAGCATTCTCTCCCCCGGCGGACGCCCAGCGCGGGACCGCCATAGAGGGAGCCAGCCGGCAGCGCTGCCGGCCCCCTGCACCTCGGTTTATCGGACCTTATTGCAGGAGCTGGGTTTCCCCAGGGATTAGTACGTACCTTAAGCCGGCGTGTGCCAGCCCACCCCTTTCCGCACGTTGCGACGGCTCGGCGCTGCCCGAGCTCGCCACAGGATCGGCCGCCGCCCGAAGGGCGGGTAGGCGTTCCCTGTACCAGGTGGTGTCGCCCGCGTCCGGGGCCCGTACGACGGCGGGCCCCTCTCCTCCCGATAGCGGGGTGCTTCCCCGAGGAGACTAGGACAGCTGGACTAGCGGTTGTTTCTTTAGCGAGGACCACTGTTACAGGCCTGTGAAGGTTAACCTGTTATTGCCTCAAACTTCCATCGGCTTGAGCCGATAGTCCCTCTAAGAAGCCGGCGCGCTGCCAGAGCAACGCGGGCTATTTAGCAGGTTAAGGTCTCGTTCGTTATCGCGATTAGGCAGACAAATCACTCCACCAACTAAGAACGGCCATGCACCACCACCCACGAAATCAAGAAAGAGCTCTCAATCTGTCAATCCTCATCGTGTCTGGCACTATCGTGTGGCGCCCGCAGCCCGACGACCCCGCGTCAGCGTCCCCCCGTGCGCCGGTCGGGGCACGAACAACCGCTGACGCGAAGCCCCCGGAGCAACAGCCACCACCAACAGGCCCGCCGCCCCAGCCGGCGGGCCCCCGCCCTGCTTCGTAAAACTCGGAACTAGTCAGGACGGCCGCGGTTCCCCGCGGGATGAGCACGTACCTTAAGCCGACTCGCGTCAGCCCACCGCTTAGCGTGCGTTGCGACGGTCCAGCGCTACCTGGACTCGCCACAGGATTGGCCGCCGGGTCCTCGCGGGCCCGGCTAGGCGTCCCCTGTACCAGCTGGTGTCGCGCCGACACAGCAGCCCCTGCCGGGGCTGCCTCCTACGCCCTGAGTCGGGGGCTCCCCCACGTAGGCAAAGTCGGCACTAGCAAGACGGCCCGCCGCCGGGCGGACCGCTCACTATTCCAGGCCCAGACGCGTAACCGCGAAGTTAACCTGGTGAGTTTCCCCGTGTTGAGTCAAATTAAGCCGCAGGCTCCCGTTGGAAGGCCTGTTAGGACACCCCCGCGGTCTCCCGCGGGGCCGGACTTTACCTTAAGCACGACCGCCTGGACGCAGGGCTCAACACCCCGCCAGGCGACCCCACCCATCCCCGTCAAGTCTCTGAACCTTCCCCGTATGCGGCCAGAACGGCGCACGTAGGGGCTTGGCTGCGGATCGCCCATTGTAGCATCTCCTGCGTTGTTCCAGTACCCGAGGCCTTTCGCCTGGCCACCGGCTGCTTTCGCGGGCCGGCTTTGGAGCAGGAGCTTTAGGGGTTCCCGCACTTTGAGGATGTCGCCGCCGCCCCCGGGCGGGGGGCGTCGACTAGCCAGCGGGGCACCACCGACCCTTTCGGGCGGCTTTCCGGGGCAGAGTTAACTGCGGCGAAACAATCAAGTGTTTACCCCTGGTGGTGCCCTTCCGTCAATTTCTTTAAGTTTCAGCCTTGCGACCATACTCCCCCCAGAACCCAGAAACTTGTACTTTCGTGTAAGGTGCCGAACGGGTCAAAAAATAACACCGTCCGATCCCTAGTCGGCATAGTTTATGGTTAAGACTACGACGGTATCTGATCGTCTTCGATCCCCTAACTTTCGTTCCTGATTAATGAAAACATCCTTGGCAAATGCTTTCGCAGTAGTTAGTCTTCAATAGATCCAAGAATTTCACCTCTGACAATTGAATACTGATGCCCCCGACTGTCCCTATTAATCATTACGGCGGTCCTAGAAACCAACAAAATAGAACCGCGCGTCCTATTCTATTATTCCATGCTAATGTATCCGAGCATAAGCCTGCTTTGAACACTCTAATTTTTTTCAAAGTAAACGTCCTGGTTCCCCGGCACGCCCAGTGAAGGGCATGCGGCTCCCCAGAGGGAAAGGCCCGGCCGGACCAGTGCACGCGGTGAGGCGGACCGGCCAGCCAGGCCCAAGGTTCAACTACGAGCTTTTTAACTGCAACAACTTTAATATACGCTATTGGAGCTGGAATTACCGCGGCTGCTGGCACCAGACTTGCCCTCCAATTGTTCCTCGTTAAGGGAATTAAATTGTACTCATTCCAATTACAAGACCCAAAAGAGCCCTGTATCAGTATTTATTGTCACTACCTCCCCGCGTCGGGATTGGGTAATTTGCGCGCCTGCTGCCTTCCTTGGATGTAGTAGCCGTTTCTCAGGCTCCTTCTCCGGGGTCGAGCCCTAACCCTCCGTTACCCGTTGTCACCATGGCTGGCCAAGACCCAGCCGTCGAAAGTTGATAGGGCAGAAATTTGAATGAACCATCGCCGGCGCAAGGCCGTGCGATTCGAGCAGTTATTATGAATCACCAGGGAGCCCCGGAGGGCATTGGTTTTTAATCTAATAAATACATCCCTTCCGAAGTCGGGGTTTTCAGCATGTATTAGCTCTAGAATTACCACGGTTATCCAAGTAGTAAGGTACTATCAAATAGACGATAACTGATTTTAATGAGCCATTCGCAGTTTCGCGGTATAATTGCTTATACTTAGACATGCATGGCTTAATCTTTGAGACAAGCATATGACTACTGGCAGAATCAACCAGGTAACTACCGTCGCGCCGCGACCGTGAAAATGCTCACAGCCGGGCGGCCGCCCCCGCGCCATTAGACGCGGTTCGGGATATGCGCTATTTACTCTGGCGGCGTGGCCCCTAAGAACAGAGACCTGCCCCCCAAGCAGCTACGCCCAGACAAGACCGGCCGGGCGCGCCACAAGGGGTG